>PVKM010041152.1:0-13220 GCA_004027735.1 Carollia perspicillata
TGTCTGGATCATTCCATTCAAATGCAAAAATTTCCTGGCTCTGAGGTGCGAGGGGAATACAAAAGAAAGTGTCCTTCAGATCTAGGATGGAGTAGTAGGTATGTGTTGGGGGCAGTAAGCTCAGTAGGGTATACGGGTTAGGCATTGTGGGGTGAATAGTCTCTACCCGTGCATTTACCTCTCGCAAGTCCTGCACTGGGCGGTACTCTTGGGTCCCTGGCTTCTGGACAGGGAGCAGTGGGGTATTCCAGGCTGACTGACACTTTCGGAGTATGCCTGCCTCCAGTAAGCGCTGTAAGTGTCGTGCAATACCCTGTCTAGCCCGTGCTGGGACCGGGTATTGCCTGATTCTCACTGGGCTGGCAGTGCTCAGCAGCTGGACTAGTACAGGCGGTTGGTGGATGGCCAGCCCTGGTGGGTTGGTCTCTGCCCATACCCTGGGTATTTCAGCAAGTAGAGTCTCTGGGACCTTTCCTCCTTCCTCTTTACCTCCTTGGATAGTAGCCAGTAATTATTCTTCAGACAGTGGGACTGTTACCTCCAAGTTGACTTCCGCCTCCTCGCCCTTCTTTCCGGCAGGGCCTTCTTCTCGTCTGAAGGTGATAGTAGCCTGGAGTTTCTGCAACAAGTCCCTTCCGAGCAATGGGTAAGGACAGTCTGGAATGACTAGGAAGGAGCGAGTGATGGTGCCTTGGCCCAAGTCAGTGATCCTTGCTGTAGCCCAAGGATAGGCCTCTGCCTTGCCCGTCGCCCCTACTATTTTGGTAGTTGCCTTCTGAATTTGCCCCTGGGGTTGTTTCAGGACTGAAAAGGTGGCTCCCGTGTTGACCAGGAAGTCTATCGGCTTACCCTCGACTGTTAAGGTGACCATGGGCTCCTGGGAGCCAACGGGAATGGAGCCCTGGCCCCGTCAGTCTAAGGTTTGCAACAGGACCTCGGGGCCCTGTCTCTGTCCTTGACCATCAGCCTTCAACTTCGGACAGTCCCGCTTCCAGTGCCCTTTCTCCTTGCAATAGGCACATTGGTCCTTGTCCACTCGCCGTCCCTGGCCCTTTCGCAGCCCTCCTTTTCCTTTGGAAGGAGGCTTCTGGGCTGCAATCAGGATCTTAGCAACCTCCTTTGCTCTGCCAACCTCCGGATCATCCCTACTAACATATACTTTCTGAGCTATCTCCAACAGCTTACTTCTATTTTCTCCTTCAAATCCTTCTATCTTCTGGAGCTTTTTCCTAATATCTGAAGCTGCCTGAGTCACAAAGGCTGTGTTGACTAGTCTCCGATTCTCTTCTGCCTCAGGATCTAGGGGGGTCTATACCCTATAAGCTTCCATGAGTCTTTCTAGGAACGCTGCCGGGGATTCTTCTTGCCCCTGGATAACTTCACTAACTTTGCTAAAATTAGTTGGCTTCCTGGCTGCTGCTTTTAGCCCTCTAAGCAGAGCCCGGCAATACTGGAGGAGCGTGTCCCTTCCTGCAGTAGTGTTGGGGTCCCAAGCGGGGGGCTGGGACGGGAGGATATCCTCTAGCTCCCTCCTCCCCGCTGCAGTTTCCCCTCCATCCCCCATGACAGCGTTTGCAACCTCCCGGATAAAAGAGTCTGCAAAATCTGCTGGCAGTCATCCCAAGTGGGCTGATGAGTTCTGAAGATGGTCTCAAGGAGGGCGATTAGCCCTTGGGGTTTCTCTGAGAACGGGGGATTCTGATGTTTCCAATTATATAAATCACTGGTGGAAAATGGCACATATATGAGGTGGGGAGGTGCCCGCGGTGCCTCCCAAAGCGGCAAAATGGCGGCGAAGCCTTCCCCTCCGCCTCCCCCTCCGTACATCGCCCCTCCTCGGGTTTGTGGGGGGCTTGTGACCTCGCCATCATCTCGGAGGGATGAGTCAGGTTCCTCCCTATGATGATAGGGAGGTGGGGCATTCACAGGATCCAAAGGATCCTCCTGCTGCCCCGGCAGGACGGGATAAAGCCTGGGTTTGTTCTGTGGCCGTCCTGGAACTGAGCTATCGCAGGGTCCCCTTTTCCTCTCTGCTGATTTTTCCCTGCGACTAAACAAATTGACCTCTTACCCCTCTGGTTTCTCTGCATGCACTTTCTAATGTAACCTGGGCGCTGTGTGGCAATATCAACCCAAACATCAATATACAAGTGCTGGTCTGGGTGAGGCACCCGGTATACAGTAGCTCGAACGGCAAACAGGGTGGGCAGGTCAAAAGTTCCTTCAGTGGGCCACCCCACATTGAATGTCGGCCATTCCAGCTGGCTCAGGGTCCGGAGGAACTCAGGATCAGGTGGCAGCCCCCCATATCCTCCTGCCCGCCTCTGGAAATCTGAAAAGTTTTTCAGCAAACAGTCCAGCGGGGAGCCAGGCACAGACTCCTGTTGACCCATCTGCACAAGCTGAATGACCTTAGGAATCTCAGAAACAAGAATGGTACCAAAGAGAGTAACCATAAAGGCAAAGAAAAAAAGGCAGTAAGCCTCCAAAGAGGGTAATCACAAAGGCAAAGAAAAAAAACATAAAGCACACAATCTCTACACATAACTTTAACTTTAGTTCGCGGTGCGGTGCAGCGCAAAAGGACTGAAACCTAACGTGACCGGTCACAATTCAAATTACGGAAACCAAATTCCAGAGCGGCGTTCCGCCTCTGGAAGTCCTGGGCAGGCTACCGGCAGCGTCCCACCTACCACCTCAGGGTCAAATGCTCCGGAGCACAGAAACCAAACCAAAAGAGGATCCTCGCGATTACTTACTTGGCCGAGCCGTCCTTCCGGTTCCTGGCCCAAAATTCCCCTAGGGAGATCTCACTGGGGCCTCCAAAAACGTTGCACACACCGACGCGAGAAACAAACGTCCAGGAACCTTCAGGATTCAAACGTGATGTTTTACTAGCCAAAGCTTTACCTCCGCAGGGGCGAACTCTCCCAACGTGTCTGGAGACACAGTGCTCCTAAGAGCTGCAAATGAGAGTCGCCCCTTAACGCTCACAGCTAGGTTCTTTTATAGAAGAGAGCAAGCAAGCACTTTTACAGAAGCAGATGCAGCAGTCAGCCATTGGCTGGGAGACTCATGCTGGGCTCGTGCTCTCCCGTTGGTAATTGGTCGGGGAAGCTCCTGCTCAGCCTGTGCTCAAAGGCTGGGGTAGGGGAAAAACTTTTTACTTGGGCAACTGTCCAGATGTCTATCTGCCAGGTCTGCTCTGTTTACTTGCCTTTCTTAACTTTCTGGAACACAAGCCTAGGGTGGTTATGCAGTTATGGCTTTTCTAATCTTATTCTCTTAACACTAACTCCTTATGCTCATGCAGCTTTCTTTGTCTTAACATTAACTCTTTCTTTGTTCTCCACAAGAACCAAACCCGCAAGACACTTTGGCGCTGGGAGACGGAAGCACGCTGAAGCCAGAAGGGAGAGTTAAAAGGCTGGCAGACTGAAAGAAAACGCAGGGGGCACGCGGGAGTACTACCTACCTCTGGGGTCGGGCCCGCTACCTGGCGAGACGGAAGCCCCAGGCGGCAGGGACTGAGCCTAAGAGCAGCGCCGAGACAGAGTGAAGGCAAGAGGCGGCTGCCTGGCGGGAACACTGCCGCGGCGCCTGCCGGGAGCCGCGCGCTGCACCCTGGGTCGCGTAGTCCCTTTAGGCGTCACTTACTGCAGATTGCAGCGAAAAGCGGCCGCCTG
Source organism: Carollia perspicillata (assembly GCA_004027735.1). Classification (NCBI taxonomy): domain Eukaryota; kingdom Metazoa; phylum Chordata; class Mammalia; order Chiroptera; family Phyllostomidae; genus Carollia; species Carollia perspicillata. The sequence goes on from PVKM010041152.1 coordinate 3,687, forward strand.
CTGCTCCTTTTAAGGCTTGCGAAGGGCCGCGCTAGATCCACCGATGGGGAAGAAATCGGTAACAGTAGGCCGAGGGAACCGGGCCAAGTTTCCCCCTCCCTGTGGCAAGGACGGAAGGAAAAAGTCAGCCACCCTTCCTCACGAGCCCCATTCCGACTTTGAACAGAGAGGTGGGTCTCGCAGTCTTTCTCCTTTAAGAGGGGGCGGGGCGAAGCCTGCCGTTTGGCCGGACCGAGAGCTGACAGACCAATCGCCCGGGTGGCGGAGGGAAGGCGGGAGAATGCGAACCCTTTGGTAGGGCGGTAGAGGCGGGCCCCCGGCCTTAATAGGAGTGCGTCCTGCGCAGGCGCAGTGGAGGCCGCAGGCGGAGGGGCGGGGGCAGTCCAGTGAGAGACTCTCCGACAGGCTCGGAGGGTGATTGGGAGAAAAGGGGGCAGTGGAGGGCTTGTCATGGGGATCCGAGCTACGAGACGGCTTTGGTAGCATCTGGGGACTCCGACGGGGGCAGGAAGTGTCAACGCCCGGCACCCCGGCGCGAGCTCCGCTTGGGGGATCCCCGCTGCTCTAGTCCTGGGGAGGGAGGGCAAAAAGGAGGGAGCCCTGATCTCGCCCCGCCCCTGGGCTTGTTACCACGGGGGCGGGGAGTGAGGGCTTCTTTTTGGGGGAGTGGAGATCGGGGGACTCGGCTGTGCCCTCCTAAGCGACGGCCGGTGTGCCCGCGGCGCCGGGCTGCGGAGCAAAGGGGCCGCGGCGGCCGCGGCTGTTGCATGTGTGGCTGCTGGATGCGGAGGCGGCGGCGACGGCGGCGGCGAGGGGCAGCAGCGGCGGCAGGATGTTAGGGCAGCAGCAGCAGCAGCAGCAGCAACTCTACTCGTCGGCGGCGATCCTGACCGGGGAGCGGAGCCGGCTTCTCACCTGCTACGTGCAGGACTACCTCGAGTGTGTGGAGTCGCTGCCCCACGACATGCAGAGGAACGTGTCTGTGCTGCGGGAGCTGGACAACAAATATCAAGGTAGGGGGCCGCGCGGCTGCCCATGCGGGTCTTCCTCTCTGTCGGACCCGCTGGCCTCCGGGCACGGTCGCTCGGAGCCTGCCCGAGGAAGTGACACTTTCCTTTTCTCCTGGGACGGTGTCCTCGAGTGCACAGAGCGGGTCTGGTGTGTGGGACCAGGGAGAGGGGCGGGAGACCGGGCTCGCGGTCCTCCATTCCTCTGCTGCGGTCGGCGAGGACTTCGGTGGGATCTCATGGATGGGGGTGGGGGCTGCTCGCCAGCCCCCGCTGCAGACCCAGCGGCTGCAGCTGGCGTGGAGGGGAATCAGCCATTTTAAGTAGCGAGCATTTGTTCCGGCGCTGGCTTGCCCCGTGCCGCAGACCCTCCTGCCCAGGCGAGGGAGCGTGCAGCCAGGCGGTGACCGTAGGGAGTGAGTGTCCGGGATCCCGCAGGTCTCCGGGGCCTGGCTTTCCCCAGCCCCCTTTGGCCCTTACTCCCTGAGAGCATATGCATTGGAACGTGCGGGGGGAGGGAGCGAGACAGGACCGCGAAGGCGGACTCCGGGGAGGTCCCACCCTCCGCTCTCTAGCTCCCGGCTCGGGAATCGGGGAGTCCCTACCCCTCTCCCGCCCCGGGGAGAGTTCCGGACTGTAGCCTTTTCCTTGCTCCTTCAGCCAAATGGTTAAAAGAGGAGGGGTCCCTGCGGGGAGAGGAAGAGGGGTGTGTGTGGCGGGGAGGGCCCCCTGTTCCTGGGGGCGTGGCCTGCGAGCGTGACGTAGACACCGGAGGGGCGCGGACGCGCGCTCCCGCCCGCCTCGGTAATGGCTGGTCGTTGCAAGGTTTGAGCAGAAGTAGCTGTTTGGGCGGGCGTCGGAGCCGTGCGGGACGTTAGTCCGCCCTTTGCAGAGCCAGTGTTGGGGTCTGAAAGGTGTTTGTTGTGATTTTTCGAGTCTTTCCCGACCATTCAATTGTGACGAGGACACAGCCAGCTACTGGCAGTGTCGCTGACCCTAGCACCGCGTAGTTCCGGGCCTTGCGTCACTTCCGGGCCCCAGGAGGAAATGGGTGGTTGACTGGGCAACCGCCTGGCGTCCCTTAACCCCTCCCTTTAAGTTTAAGTAATGAAGCAAAACCACCCTTTGTGGTCAGACCCATGGAGCTAGCTCGGGGATTCAGCGTTCCTTACGAAGAGTATCATTTATCATCTGCTGTTGGTGGACCCTTCACCTGCTTCCAGGAAGGGAGAAGTTTAAATGGGGATCCGTTGTGCTTTTGATAACCCTGAATCCAGGAACAGATCTTGAACATTATGTGGAAACAGGCATATGGACTTTAAAGAGATAACTTCTTGGACCCATTCTCTGTTTTTCTAGACACGTCATTAATCTAATGATTTAGTCTCTAAGGAACCCACTTCTGGGGTGACATTTCCTGGCCCTTAGCATGTTAGAATAATGTCTCTGTTTTGAAATCTGTAATTTATTTCAGCCTTCTGAATCCATGATTGATTAGGACTCATCTCTGTTAGGGAGGAAGAGAATTAATATTGATTATTTACTGTGTGTCATTTGTTGTTTCAAGCCTAGAACATTATCTCATTTAATCCTCAGTCCTATGAAGTAAAAATTCATTTACAGATAAATTAAAATTTACTAGGAGTTTAAGGAACTTGTACAGTTAGGTGGGGAACATTGGACTCCACAGCCTGGCTACTTTAGGTGCTGAGCTTGTTTTTAAACTATTTTGATTTTTTCTGGTTTTCAAAGAAAAGCTCTCTGAAGATATTTCCTAGCCGTGATGGAGCACACACACACACAGGACACGCATTGCAACCTAAGAATGATACACATATGCTTAAGAATTGTATATTTAACATTTTTAATTTTTCACATAATCCTGAAATTAGCAAAGTTTGCAGGTTTTTACATCTCTATAAAGACACATACTGTATTTGCCTTTACAAAAATGAAGCTATGTCTTGTCATTTGAACCGGGGCAGGACAGATTGTTACAGGAAAATCTTCCATCTTGACCATCCAGAATTGTCATAAGTAGCTCTGGTGACATGAGAAACAGTATTAGGCCTTAAAAGACTGAGAGATTGTGGAAATTTTCAGCTCTGTTAAGATTGTGGTTAGTTTCAAGATTAATAGAAAAATAACAATCTAGTTTTCACTCTTTGCATGCTTACTAAGTTCAGCTTTCACAGTCTTACATTTATTAGCTTTAAAAACTGTATGTTCTTTGTTCAGAAATTCATGTTTTTAAATTCTTTGCTAGTTTTAAAGAATCTTCTGATTTTGGATCTAATACTACCATATCTAGTGATATTAATTACATAAGCAATCAAAGAAGTTTTTCTTCTACCCATTTGAGGCATTTTAGAAATTACTGAGGAACCTTAAAAGTAACCCTAAAAACTTAAAAATAGAAATGAAGAAAAGTTTGCAGCTGGTGAAGTATTTATTATGGGTATGGTGATTAGAGAACCTCAATTTTTATTCTAGAATTTTTATTCATAATTTCCTGGGTAAATAACCTTTGAACTAAATTTAATAATTTCAAGTGCCTTTCTTTCAGCTTAGCAGAAAATGCTTAAATGGTGGAGCCAGATATTCACATTTGGCAGAGGTCATAGTCAGGGGTTACCCTTGAGCTTCATTTTCTCCACGTGTAGAAGTGATGGCCTCCGCATGGGGTTGCTGTGGGGAGTCGATGAGAAAATCTTTATCATGTCGACGGGCCTCAGTGTGTTTCCTTTTTTCACTTTATAATTAAGTTGTTTTAAAAACGTGAATTTTTACCTCATGTATCAGTGTGTTAGTATTTTGTAATACAATTAGCTTATAAGTCCTGGGTATTAGGTAAAGAACATTTAAAATAAAGTTTTCCTTTATTTTCTAACTGTCAAATTTTGTGTCTTAGGTAGGGTGCATGGCAATAATATATCTTCCTTATTTTTCCTGGAGGGAAATTAAGTTCTTTTTTTTTTCCCCAATCCTCCCCCGAAGATATATTTACTGGTTTTAGAGAGAGGAGTGAGACAGAGAGAGAACATCGATCGGTCGCCCCCCATGTGCACCCTGACGGGGGATGGAACCCAGGGAGTCAACCCACAGCCTTTTGATGTTCGGGTCAGTGCTCCAACCAACTGAGCCACACCAGCCAGGGCGGAAAATTAAGTTCTTAAGAAATCCACTTACACGCCTACCTAGGCAATGGACTGGACATGACCTTTGTTTAAAAGTGTGCTCTGCAGGTATGAGTACGCTCAAATGTGTAGTGCCTCTTTGTCACATATCCGAGGTTAAACAGCTGTCCATCAGTTGTGAGTACCCACAGTTTCCAGAGAGGAGGTAATCATAAGAGATGTGTTTAATATTTGCTTTATATTACCTTACTTGTGAACAACCCCGATGTATGTATTCTATTTGCCTTAACATTTCTGTTATTATGATTAGAATAATAATATTGGCATATAAAGCAGTGGCATGATAAATTAGAATTAAGGTTTTGTTCCTCCACTTTTAGTAAGACAGAACTCTTTCAGATAGTGTTAAATCTCATGAGGATAAAAACAGAATAGATTTGAATAAAAACTAATCTTATGTAAATTTTGGTGATGTATGGAACTATATTTTCAGATTTTTGTGTACCTTTTAGTGACTCAGCCACTTTTCATTGATTTAAATGTGCTCCAAATGCCGTACAGTACCTAAATCAGCAGTTCAGATCTCTTAGAACCAGCTGCTGAGTTACCCACACAAGTATAGTGACCCAATGCTAACTTTACTGGAACTCTGTTAGTAGCTTAATCAGCTGATCCCAGAATATGCACCTAAACCTACTCTGGAAATAGTTTGGGTTTCAGAAATATCTCTCATGTGATAAAATAAAAGACCCATTAAGACTAATATGACGGGAAACTAAGGGTTACTTCTGTCCGCTTTAAGAAAGTCCAGGGGTGCCTTGGCTGGTGTGGCTCAGTAGATTGAGCACAGCCTGCAAACCAAAGGGTTGTGGGTTCGATTCCTAGTCAGGGCACACGCCTAAGTTGTTGGCCAGGTCCCTGGGTGCGGGCACTTGAGAGGCAACCACACTTTGATGTTTTTCTCCCTCTCTTCCTCTCTTTTTCCCCTCCCTTCCCCTCTCTCTGGAAATAAATAATTAAAATCTTAAAAAAAAAAAAAAAAAAGGTCCAGGGGTATATGGAAGTGAGGGTGTGGTGTCTCTGTGGAATCGTGCAAGTTGCTGACTGAACTGCAAATCCTGTAAATGCAGTTGGACACCATCTGTAGCCTAGTCCTTGAGTTAGTTTTACAGTTAGAGTCTGGCATGTATTGATAGATTTGATATACAGGATTGTTTTTAAGTTCAAATAAAGTATAGGCAATATGACACTAGGTAGCCTCTAGACAAGGGGCATACTGTGAGTCTGCCCACGTAAAATGCTTTCGATTATTTATTAGCTGTGCATCTTTTTAATATAGATTAATGAGTATTTGAGTTTGGTGTTCTTCCTTTTTATTTCTAAATATACTTGTATATGGCATAACATACGGTCTTTATATGGGAAATAATCATTTAATGTCCGCATACTAAAGAACAGTGTGATCCTATGGTTTGAGTTCATTCTGACTTCTCCAGTTCTGTGAAAGATAACTTGAAAAATGCTGTGTGCGCCAACACAATAACATTCTGATTTTTCTTTTCCTTTTTTAGAAACATTAAAGGAAATTGATGATGTCTATGAAAAATATAAGAAAGAAGATGATTTAAACCAGAAGAAACGCCTACAGCAGCATCTCCAGAGAGCATTAATCAATAGTCAAGAATTGGGAGATGAAAAAATTCAGATTGTCACCCAAATGCTCGAATTGGTGGAAAATCGGGCAAGGCAAATGGAGCTACACTCACAGTGTTTTCAAGATCCTGCTGAAAGTGAACGAGCCTCAGATAAAGCAAAAATGGATTCCAGCCAACCAGAAAGATCGTCAAGGAGACCCCGAAGACAGCGGCCCAGTGAAAGCCGTGATTTATGCCACATGACTAATGGCATTGAAGACTGTGATGATCAGCCACCTAAGGAAAAGAAATCCAAGTCAGCCAAGAAAAAGAAACGCTCCAAGGCCAAGCAGGAGAGGGAAGCTTCACCTGTTGAGTTTGCAATAGATCCCAATGAACCTACATACTGTTTATGTAACCAAGTGTCTTACGGGGAGATGATCGGATGTGATAATGAACAGTGTCCAATTGAGTGGTTTCACTTTTCATGTGTTTCACTTACCTATAAACCAAAGGGGAAGTGGTATTGCCCAAAGTGCAGGGGAGATAATGAGAAAACAATGGACAAAAGTACTGAAAAGACGAAAAAGGAGAGAAGATCGAGGTAGTAAAGGCCATCCACATTTTAAAGGGTTGTCTTTTATATAATACTTTCAGGATTTACTTTCAGAAAATGTTTTAGGGTAAATGCATAAGACTATGCAATAATTTTTAATCATTAGTATTAATGGTGTATTAAAAGTTGTTGTACTTTGTCTGTGACCTTAATTTTCTGCACTGAGTTACCAAATATTTCCAACCAGGTAGTCTTTAGATCACCTGATGAAAGGGGCAAGAAATGGGGAGAGGGTGGTGTGAGCATCATAAACACTTCACAAGCCATGTCTAGTTCATTTCATCTAAAATGCAATGCTGGTTTTTGGGGGTAACACCAAAGTTTTGTTAGCATTTTAGTTCTACATGCTTGAAAAAAATTTAGATAATAGTTGGAGTACTCTGCAAGCATTACAATCGTCACGGGAATTTGAAACATGAACATTATATACCTGTTAGAGCTTCCTTCCCCCAGCCCCATTTATACACACCCTCGTTCATCTCTAGTCTACCCGGCATCTAGGGAGCTGGAGAGAGTAATCTGGGATTCCATGTGGAATGATGTGCTCTTAATCAGAGTATTTGCTGCTGTCTTTTCATTAGTGGCATTTTGATACACCGTTGGTAGCCCATTTGGAAATGCCTTGCTGCTGCTCATAGGCACATCCAGTCTATCTAATGCTTAATGAGGGGGTCGCGTTTTGTTTTCATTGGAACGGGTAAAGGTAGTTACAATTACAATACCAAAAACGCTGCCATTGGCTTATATTGGCAAAATTTGGGTTACATAGGATCATGGGTCAAGGTTGAGCAATTTTAGAAAACGCGTCTTATTTAATATTTTCCACACTGACCCACTGCAGGGAGGCCTAGACACATGCCTGTCTGTCACCGGGAAAAGGGCACATACTAATCTTTAAATGTTGCCCTTAGGTCAAACAGTAGCTTACATAATTTTGCTGGTGGCTATAGTTCATTTCTGTCCCAATCAGTGATTATATATTAAGTAACAGTGTGTTTACTTTCCTAACTTTCGGGTATCGGTGCTGTTCGATGTCTTCACGTTTAATGAACTAATAATTTCATGATAACAATGCAATTAATAATGTATTTGTAAATTGAATTTTCCAAAATCCTAATATTTTAAGGGTAAGCATCTCGATGGGTATTATGTCCATATATTCGGAGAATTTGGGGGGTTTTGGCGGGGAGGGGGCAGTGGATTGACCAGTCCTTCAGATCTGTGTGTAACATACTTTTTACTCCTCATTTTTTCCGAATCTGGTGATCTTGATTCTTTTTGATTAACATGTGAAAAATTCTGTCTGCTTATTTGGAAAAAAAATTGTTTTTTTTCTCTTGTAGCTCTCCTGTGTGACTTTTACGCATGTCATCTCACCCCATCTGGGTGTCAGGTCACCCATGTGTATGCAGCGCGAAGTAGGCTGACATGTCCCCACGGTTCTTTGGAAATCCACAGTATTTCCACTGTAGTGAGGATTTAAATAGTCAAGCGACTTGATTTGCTCTTTCATTAACTTTGTCCTTTACTCTGAGGTATGAAGACACTTTAAAGGCGAGCTTAGAGGCAGGTAAATGCACCATATTTGATTAACTTCTGTTCTAGGGCTATTTTGATTGATGACTGGAGTTTATTATATTACTTCTTGAGCAAGGAATATTAGACAGCATGATTAAGGATTTACTTTACTGTGACTTGTTGAGTATAAAATTCTTTTCTCTCTCGAGAGTATAGTATTTTGTCTTAGTAATTACATCCTTGTTACCAGGATGGTGCTGTTTACCTGATGCCATTAAAAATGCGAGTGTGTGCCGAGCCCCCAGAGGCTTTCAGATGTGACTTCCATAGAAGTCAACACTTTTTCACACATAAATTTGATTCAGCATGCCAGCAAGTAATAAACTTCCAAACGGAAGTGCCCAGACTGGGTTAGCTTCCACAGGAGGACAAACGCGAGAAATCCTGAAAGATAAGCTCTCTCTCAGACCCAGAGTCGGAGACCGCGGGTCTCCCGAGTGTCTTCTCATTCCTAGACACGCAGGAAATGGAAGTCCTAGGTTTCCATAACAGTATGACTGGGCGCTTTGAAAACATCTTACAGATGTCATACCTGATACCACGCTTGCCCGCGCGTACGTAGTGTACAGCAGTGGCTCCCAAATGTAGCTCACGGTGGGATCGCCCCGGGGGCTTCAACACAAACTGGTCCGCACCTGTGCCCCGCCCCCCCGCACCTGTGATCTAGTTCGTTTAAAATGTGGCTGAAGATTGGAGTGTTTAAAGCGCCCCCAGGTGATTCTCATGTACAGAGTTTGTAGAACCAGCTGCCATGTGATAAAAATCAGAACCGGTTGAAAACTGCCGGTGTGTTCTCTAAATCCAGGTTTTTGTGTGACAAGCATATCCAGGGTCTGGCACAAATAACGCCCCTATTTATTAAAAAATCGTAAGTATGTAATTCTGTACGTAACAGTACCACACTCAAGCACACCATGTGACCTTTTAGGCGAAACGTGCAAATTAAAACTAAGTTACCACACCCATATTATTACCCTACCAACCACACTCAAGCAGGTGTTACTTCTGCCAGACCCTGTATAAGTGGTGGTACAGTCGGGAGAGTTTGCCCCCACCCCTGACAGTCCCACCAATACCTGAAGGCTGTCCTTGAGTGCTCCTTGTGTGGGAGACTGTTCTAAGCAGTGGTGGTCTCAGAAGGAAACAAAGTCCCTGCTCTTGGACCACAAACTCTAGTGGGAGAGTCAGATACCTATAGTGCTGGGACTGTCGGCTGAAAGGAAAGCCCAGCATGGAAAAAAAAATGATGCAACAGGTCAGTCTTAGTTTTGATGATTAGAGGTTTCTCTGAGGAAGGGACCTTTGCACTGAGACCAGAAAGAAACTGGGAAGTAAAGTAGGCAGAGATACAGGGCAGGGAGTAGAACAAGCCTATCCATGTGATTTGAGCAGAGCATTTGGTTTGACACAGCATAGAAGGGGCTAGAAAATGTTGGCTCTTGGAAGGCAACATTTGGAGAGGGTATATGTTCTTTATTTTTTAAAGATTTTATTTATTTATCTTTAGAGGGGAAGGGAAGGAGAGAGGGAGAGAAACATTAATGTATGTTTGCCTCTTGTGC
>PVKM010041153.1:0-13227 GCA_004027735.1 Carollia perspicillata
CAGCATGCACTTGAAGAATGGATATAATATAAACATGTATCATATGAGTAGATGTATTTAATTGGGTGAGTATGAGATCACAGATGTTAACATAAACTCAGATAATTATTTATTAGGTGAAAACTGTTTGCAGGTTCCAAGATATTATATGAAATATGGAGGGAACTTATGTATTAGCAATCTCGGGGGGGAAAGTCTTACTATAATAAATACATTGTAGTTTTCTGACTACAGCAATTAAAATGCAGTTGAAACACGCTGCATGAGTATTAGCACCGAGTGAGAAAGGAAAGCCGAGTTTCCAGGAGCCTAAGAAATGAGAGGAAAGTTTCACAGGATGAATAAATGTCTCTTTGAAAGTGTCCTTTCTAGTCTGTTCTAGACAGGAAACACAAAGGTAGAGGGACGTGCCAGCTCACGAGAACATGAAGGCTTCACAGGGAAGGCTGATCGGTGGGTATTGCAGGTGTTGGTGTAATGAAGCAGTCAGTAAAAGGAAAATCCTAGTGACCAGGTGAGAAAATTATTTCAGGACATTCTAAAATAGTCAATTGTGAATACATTTGAGAGTCCTTAAAGGATTTTTAAGAGAGGGATTATATTTTTACTCTAAAGATGAACGACACTTCTTATTTTTTGCATCTCTATTTGGAATATTCTTTTCATATACTCTTACGTGAATGTTATCAAATAGAAATAAATATCGTGTAGGTATTGTGGAACTCTTCCGGGCTCTGACTGAGAACACAGTCTGTACAAGGAGAGTGGGAAGGAGGGGTCTTTGTCTGTTCTTTGTAACAGTAATGAGTGAGCATAGGGAGGGAATAAATGACATGAAGGGAACATTGAATATTCAAGACGAGGCTGTATAAAAATGAGATCTTCTCCTGAAGATTGTGAAGTAAAGTGGAAGGAATGACCAAGAAAGGAGATGGAATCAGATGTTTTGAATTGCTGTATTTTCCCACAAATTTCACTGGAGCCCACCCAAAGACCAAGTTTACTGTTAAAATAACTCCATTAGCTTCTTTATTCAAAAGACTATTTTTTATCCTGAGTGTAAATTTTCTTCAAAGAGACCTTGTTTGAGGAGCATGTATAAATCAACACTGTATTTTCTTTAACAAGTATTTATTCTAAACATGTTTAGAACTTAGCTTGATACAGCTGTCAGAGTTTCCATGCCTTTGACAGTGGTTCAGAGTGCTTCAAAACACTATTTTTAGAACACGGTTAGGATTACTATCATTTTACTTTTGGTAGTTCCCTGAAAATATTGTATGTGTTTTTCAACAATGCTGACATTAATATTTTAGTCCATAATTTCTCTGCAGTTCTTAGACATGTAAATAAGAAGCTGCAGGAAAAGGGGATGCAAACAATATGAAAATCACCTGTAACTAGTACCCACTTATTCCTTTCAGTAAATCCCAGGAACTCATATGGAATTGGGAAAAACGCAGGGCGGCACATGTCCACATTGGTTCAGGGAAATAGAGGTTCAGCAAAAGAATGCACTGGTGCAAATAATATGTAAGTTGGCACTGGCTTTTCGTGTATTTTGTGTTTATATAGAGAGAAGAAAGTGAATCCAGAGAGGGCAGAAGTAGCGATTTAATATCAAAATAACTACAGAGAGGGGGAAAACAGTCTTTTTGTGTGTTTGCTCTACCTGCAAAATTCAGACTGCCAGTTTTAAGCCTCATGGGCTAATTAGGTGGGTAAATAATGAATGTGACTTTCTGTGATAATATCTTTATAATTAAACATATGAATATATAGTATTACATTGATTGTGATTTATCCCTTTTCTTTATAAAAGACAATAGAACTACTGATTACCTTTACTTATTAGGAATTATTGTGATGTAGAGAAAAGATTATTTAAAAATATTTGTATTAGAAAACCTCTCTTTAGGAAAAAAGTCAAATAAAAAGTTGTATGCCAACTGATGCATACTTAGACATAAATCACCTACTTAAAATTATTAAAGATAGTAATATAAGATAGTATTATTTATTCACAATTAGAAAGAAAAACATATATTCAATAATAATTTTTAAAATGTTGAACACTATGTATGACTGAGAAAATAAATCTCTTAAATTCAAAATAATTAAGAATATGTTTTAGAGAAGTATATTAATTAAGAAAAATAAATTGGAATAGCCCACACAGAGATTTACCTCTAAAATTTCATATATTAAAGATGACATGTAAAGCTTCTTTAAAATTGCTTTATAGAATTCATTTTATTGACATTGAAAATGTCATTGAAAATACATCTTTTATTTGAGAGTAAACATCTCCCTCTCATGGAATTTTTATTAAATTCAGGAGACTAAATATATTTTTAAAAGCTTAACAATTTTAGTTCACCATGTGGATATATGTGAAAATGTATTGATACGTATTAAATATAACTCATTATGGCTTTGTGATCCTATGCAATATAGATTTAATTCATTTACTATTTCATCCACTAATTATAATTTTACTTTCCTAATATTAAAACATTTAAAGTACTTATAACAATGTTTCCTAACAATTAGAAGTATATATTGACAAGTAATGCCTGTTTATTTTATTTTTAGGTCTAGTATTGTGTATATTTTAACTTTTGTTCATTTTTTTAAAAATTCTCACCTTAAGATATGTTTATTGATTTGATAGAGAGAGAGAGAGAGACATCAGTGTGAGAGGGAAACATGGACCAGTTGCCTCTGACTGGGAATTGAATCTGTGACTTTTTGATGTAAGGATGAAACTAACCGAGAAACCCGGCCAGGGCAACTTTTGTTTATTTTTAAGGTCTTACCGTATTCTTAAGTTTTATTTTAGTCAGATTTATTTATATAAAGCTCATCCATTTCCACAGTACTCTGACTAACACTCAGGTCACAGTAAACAAATACAGAAATTAATTTTTAAGTAAACTCAAAACAAAATAGTTAAAATCCTGAGCAGTTTATTTCATTCTTCAACCCAAAATTTCAAAACATCTAAAGAACCTAGTACATAAAATGTAGCTTTGAGACCTAAGAAATTAATAATTTTGAAAGTTTTTTTTTCCTTAGCCAAATGGGGAAAAAAGGCTTTAAAAGGAAAAAATCTAGAAAATCATCACTAGAGGTTTTTAAAAACATGTATGATTGAGATTAAAATTGGTTTATTCATTAATGAAATTTCAAATGAAGTTTGAAAATTTAAAAAAGTATTTTTAGAAACAATATTCGTTGTTCCTGTATTATAAATACTACATGAAAATTTTGATCAAATTCATAGTTTTTAAAAAATATGTACATATATTCTTAATCCACAAAATACTGGCATCTTTACTTAAAGATTATGCAAAGTGATACAATGTTCTAAATGTAATAAAAAATAATTTCTAATTAAAAAACAGAAGTGTAATAAAATATATTTGATTGTTTAGAAAATGGTTTTAGAAAATTGTTAGTGAATTATTTGTAATAATTCATTTTTTCTCAAAATACGTTTATTGATTTTAGAAAGTGATGAAGAGAATGTAATTCAGTGGAAGATAGAAACATAGATTGAATGCTGCCTATACACGCCCCAACTAAGGACCGAACCCACAACTTTAGGTATGTGCCCTGACTGGGTATTGAACCCCAAACCCTTTGGTGTATAGAACCATGCTCCCTCCAACTGAACCACACCAGCCAGGGCTATTTGTGATGATTCTTAATATCCTTTTATAGTACCCAAAACAGACAAAAATATAGACTGCAGGTTAGTCAAAACATATTACAATCAAGAGTGATTTCATAATAGCAAGAGTGATCACATACAGCAGAACCTCAGAACTGGTTGTGTTGCCAGTTCTCACTCTGATGCTGTTAGGCTCACATATCTTTGGAAACATATTAAGAATAGACACAGACCTGGGGTGTCCTTTTATTCTGTTTCCTCAAAAGTTGTGTCTGCAATTAATTAGCAATGTATGAAATAAGACTGTGTGTTCTAGAAGAAGTGCTTACCTGTGTTTTAATAGAAGCTTCTCAATTAATTCCTGAAGAAGTGTCAACTCATACCTATCAGTCAAACTGAACTCCTGAGGGAAAATGGGTAAAGAAAATGTTGAGATGAGCTTCTTTTTGCATTTACATCATAAAATCAAAGTACAGCCAACAAATATGGGCTTTAGCCCTGACAGACACTTCTGAAGAATCTTTCCCGAGATGTAAAGTTATTTAGGAAATGGGACACCAATTTTAGAATGCAAATAAGTTTCATCCTCAAACTGTTCCAGACCCAAAGATATCAAGTAGTTGCTATATCTTAGAGATAAATATTTGAGTAGCTTTCTAATATTTGCATCTTCGGCCAAGTTGTATTCATACTTTGGACACGCAGGGATGACTGGACATGTTGCTTCAGGACAGATGCCTGTAAGACTCTGGTGGAATATATTCACAGTGTTAACTCTCATCCCTTTGCTGGGATGCTGTCCCTACGACAGCGTGAGAGTTTGTCTCAGATTTCCAATTCCCGGTGCTTTCTCTTCATTTTTTAATAGTGATGAAATCTTCCAGGAATGTTCTTCTTTCCTCCAATATTTTTTTTCAGCTGCTAAAGAGAAAGTTCATCTCTCTTTAGAAGGGGCAGGAGGGTCCAACTGCCCTCACTGCTCAAGGGAAACCAGCCTGGGTGTTGTCCCCCCAAAAAAGATGCAATAAAGGTTGCAGTTTTAAAAATTATTTTCACTTTCATTATAGTTTCAGTATTACACCATTAGGTATACATAAACATGTAAAAGGGAGGCAGACTTAAAAATATAATTTTTAGAAACTCGTCTACATAAAAATGTAATTCTGGAGTTCATTTGCTATCATCATTGTGTAGCTTTTTATTAATAAATATATAATATCATTTTGTATCCCTTCCTATTAATAAATATTTCAGTTTTATTTTTTCTATTAAAGTAATGTTGGCTTGCAAATTTTTAAAAATTACTTATACATGTTCAAGAGTAAATTTAAAATGATGTTTTCAAAGAAATTGTGTTAATTTGTGTTAGATCCCAAAATGAGTAAGTTATCTTGGTATTCAGTGTCAATGCTGAAAGTTTAAATTATCAAAGGCTTGAATTTTTATATTCTTTATTGAATTTGGAGTAAGTTTTTGATATATTCTATACTTCACTAGTTCTCTTTTAAAAGAGTGTTTCTTTTATAAACATACTAAGTTAAACAGAAACTTTAGGAATTTCAGCTATTTATTACCTAAGTTATTTATGCCTCACTTTTTAGTTAACAATTCTAAGAGGGTTTCAATTTTATTAGTGCTTTCAAAGAACAAATAAAATTTTGTTGTCCCTTCAGATTGAACTCTTTCATATTCATAAATTTTATTCTCCATCTTATTACTTTGATATCTGGGTTTAATTTGCTTTTTCTTTTCTAAAATTGGGAGAGGGATGCTTATTTCATTGGTTTCATCACATTACATTCAAAACAAATATAATTAAAGCTATACAATTTAAAGCAATATGACATTAGCTACATACCACACATTTTTAGGTGCCTTATTTTCAGTTTAATTATGTTAATGTTTCTGGATTTTATCATTTTTAAATCAGGGTATCTTAAATGCATATTTCAAATAACTGGGAATATATAATAAACTTTTTGCCATTTACTTCTAGTTTAGATCCAATAAATACCCTTGCAGTTCATTTAATTTTGATGCATGCTCTACTTCCATTAATTTAATCAATTTTTAGAAATGCTTTCAGCACACTTTAAAATAATGTATATTATATATTCAATGTCACTTTCACTATGTTAATTTGATATATTTGATTTTGTATTATTTAATACAAAAGTTAATAGATTTACCAGTCTATTAACACCATCTATTTTTTGTCAGCTACCAAAAATTATTTGTCAAAATTGTTCACTATAATTTGGAATACTTTAATTTTTTATCATTTACATGAATTTTTACTTTACATGTTTTAAAATTAGGTTAATAGGTAAATGTAAATTTAAATTTGTATAATTCACTGGTACATTGACTTTTCTTCAATTAAAAAAATGTTTACTATTAACCTAATAAGACATTTAGTTTCAGTTTTGCAAAAATTAAAGCTTAAACCTCTTAATTTTTTATCGTTTTTGGCTCCTATACATTTATTCAAAGATGACACATGTTAAAAATAACTGTTTTAAACCAAGTATAGCCAAATAAAATGTAGACTATAGTTGGTTAACACATTTTTTAGTATCATTATATTATTGTATATCTATCTTACTAAATATTTCTCACGTATACCATGTAGCTCATTGTAGTTAAAACAACTATGGTTGTATTAAAACAAAAGTTTATTTTGGTTTTTGTTTTATGACGTACTATGTTGGCAAAAGTCTCAATAACAGCAAAATTCATTGGGAATAAATACAGAGAAAATATGTTACCTCTTTGTCATGCACAGCAATTTTAATGAGAGTTCAAATTCTCAGAGCAGAATGTATAAACGAATATGTGTGTGCTGATATGTTGTCTGTAACACTTGGGCCTTTGAAGTATGGAAACGTGAAGGGTTAAATATTCTTCCACCTCCACTTGATCAGCGTAAGAAAATTCCGAAACAGTCACATGCTAGTATGTGTTTCAAATAGCAGTACATCTTTCCTAAGTTTTTCTAGTTATCTCATTAGTTACTTAACTGGTGCCCACCTCCTTCCTCATACACACACTTTGCTTTAAATATACATTCTATCAAAAATACTAATAGTCAGAGTGTGCTACAGACTGATGATTTTGTCTCTCAAAATTCATTCATTAAACATCCTCTTTAATATGATGGTATGTGGGGTTGTCGCCTTTGGAGGGTGATTAGGTCATGAGGCTGGACATTTTAAGGATGCACTTGGTACCCTTAGAAAAGGTGCTCCAGATAGCTCCTCATTTTTTTTTTTTGCCAGGTGATGATAGAGAAAGAAGACAGTCATCTGTGAACCAGAAAGTGAGCTCTCACCAGACACGAGACCAGTCAGGACCTTGTACTTCAGCTTCCAGCCTCCACAATGGTGAGAAATCACATTCTGTTGTTTATTTCCCTCCACTGTATGGCATTTTTGTTATAACAGCCAAACAAAATAAGACAGGACCTCATCATGTGCGTATCAGTTACACAATTTCACACATAGGTTAGCATGCAAGCTTAAAAGTATGAGAAGACTGCAAATACTTGTAACCAAAAAGAGAAAGGATTTCAGGCTAGAGTCTCTGTTCCTATGTCAACAAAAAGGTTAAAGAAAGGTGAAAAAGCAAACTAGGTGGAAAAAATTTAATAGAATTATTTATGTATTTGATCCCTCTGACTGATTTAGGTTATTTTCTTTGAAATGTTAAATCCTTTTTGATATTGAGTAATAAGCTTTTAGAGATTGCCATGTCATTTTCAAGATGCTAATCGGAAATAGCACCTGTCAGATTTTATTTCTAAAGCGATTATACTTTACCTGGCAGCTGGAAAGAAGTCTCTATTTTCTAAGCCTCTAATTACTTGGTGACAGTGTTATATTCAAACATTTGAAAACTTAAGAAAATAAAATAATAAACTGAGTTAATTAACAACACATTAACTCTGGCATATGGACTATTTTTGTAATTTAAATTACACTTTCAGCATGCTATACAAAAGATTCAATAAAATATTTCAATTACTATTGTCTACCTCGTAAGGCAATTCCCATAAAATGAAACTGGATTGAATATGTAATAAAGCACACAAAAGGAAAAATAACTCAGTTTTAAGTGCAGCTTAAAAAAAAACTCATCAAATTATGTAATAAAATTAAAAATCCATTGATATTATTGGAGAATTAGGTAATTAATTAAATTTCTCTATTAGTTAAGTAAACTTATTAGTTATTAATAACATTCACAACCATAGTTTTGACCACATTATATAAGGACATATGATAAATTTGCAATGTCACCATGATCAGATAGAAAGTGCTAGGTGTCATTTTAACCCAGGCCAACTGCCGATGAAAAGGACATGCTTCTTTGCTGTTACTGATCAAATTTCCTTTCTAAGTGTTTCATTGTCTCTACCGTCTTGCAAATACCCTTGCATGTTCATAAACATATAAGTATAATTTAACATTTTCTTGAAACATATGAGGTGCATTTGCCTTGTTTTACAGTAAGAGTATATGATAGATACTAATATTTGCTTACTTTAAACAAATGGCAAATATTTGTATCTAGTTTATATAGTGTTAAAAAAATAAATATATAACTTGATTTTCATAAGTAATCTTTAAGTCTATAACACATTGAACTATTCAAAGTACTGTGTTCTCTTTTGATTCAATTGTCACAAGAACTAGAGAACTTTATCTCTAGCACAGAGAACTCTGAAAAGGGTATTTACATTTTGTCTATGAATTGATTTCTTCATATAATATCTGACTATGACATTTCTATGTGACACATTTAGAACCACTCAGTTAAGTGAAGAAAACAAAATGGAAAATAAATGAAATGCAGTCTGTAAAAATAAGTTAAATAAACACATTTGCAGAAGCATGGGAATACTGTGGTCGTGAAGATGGAAATATAGGTATACAGACTAAAAAGTTAAATAGGAAAGATTTTACTTCAAAAACTTTTCTGTCATAAATATTCTTTGCAACGTTATTTTAAAATAATTTCTGTATATTCTTCTTAATACAGTAATGTTTAAGATAACTCTTATTTGTAATGTAGAAAACAATAGTATTCCTCTTTTTACTATAAATCTGTATAAAAGATAGTACTATCAACTCAAGAATTTAGGTATTTTAATACCAATATGAAGAATCTTGTATCAAAGGATAAGCTCTCCTATATTACTTGAAAAGCACAAACATTTATTTTTCCTTGATTATGTTAAATATATCTTTTATTTATAGTTTCCCCTGGAACATGGGTTATCTGTGTGAATAAAATTAATACACACAGAAATCATAAATTATTATGTCATAGGGTGTTTAGAGCACCTAAAGAAAATCTGCCTATGTTATTTTATTGCATAATTATATTTGGTAGAACAGATAAAATTAAACTGCCTTTTTATTCTAATGCACAATTAGAAAAAAAGAACGGTATACTCTTTTCTTTAGCTTTCACATACTTTTGCCCCAACAATTTGTTTCTTTCCCCACCATCACTTGTTTGATGTAGATCCATAAATGTAAGTGTAACCTCTCTAGACTGAGAAGCATTTGGCATAATCCGGGAAAGTAAGGGCAGATGTATGCTTGGTGATTGAATGAAATGGAAGCGAAATTTCTTGTCAAAGTGACACCCAGACCATATTGTGGACGTTCAGTTACTCAATCAATATTTATTAACTGACTGCTATATACTGCACCCTCTACTAAAGACAGGAGTTTGTCAGACAGAAAACAAAGAAAAATGCCTGCCTTTCTGAGTCAAATCACTTTGAAGAAAAACAGTATCAACCTAGTATGTGTGGAGAACAGAACAAAGGGCAAGAGTGAAGCTGGGAGACTAACCAGGCCACTATGGGAGCAGTTGTAACAAGACGTGATGAGAAACTAGACAGTGGTGCAGTTAGTTTTGCAGTATCACTAAAGTTGGTTAGACGTGTTCTCTATTTGAGGAACTACAGAAAAAAAGCAAGCTCATAAATATGTCCATAAACACGGGGGTATAACCAGTAGGAAATAATCCCATTTAATTGTTAGAAAACTATTGTTATTTGAACTTTATGCAGTCTATTATTTGAATGTTTGCAGAAAAAAAAGTGTGTGTGTATATATGTATAAATATGAATATATATAATCGATGTTATCAAATTTATTGGCATTATGCTTTTCATAATCATTACCATTTTTTAAAATGCCACTGTAGATTTATTTTTTCTGACATTTAAATAAATAGTCTAAATACCCTTCTTTATAAAATGCATAGAAATAATAAAAAATATAAAGCCTTTTGTAATGTAAAATTATGTTGAAAAGTGATCAATTACTCAAAGCAAAAAAGTGTTTTTGAAATTCAGAAAATCCTGACCTGAAGCAATAACTCATTTGCACATAGAGATAAGGGTATTCCTAAGATTATTTACAAAAACAAACAAACAAAAAACTCATAAATTTTAAAGCCTAGCTTGGGGTCTGTATGCTACAATGATTACACCCTCATGGACATGGATGCATGGGGAGGGGAGAAATTAAGAACAAGTTAAAAATAAATACTTGAAATACAATATTGTGTCCAAGAAGACAAGTCCTCAAGAATTATTTCATGGTAAATATATATATATGTATATAGTCACTTAATATATATACAATATTAAGGTTGACTCCTAAGCATAGAAATAGTATGTACTCTCAAACAAGCAGGAAAACAAGTCAATCTCACACATATTGATAGTAAACAAAGTAATTTTGAAAAATGAAGAACAGAAACTACTACCAAACACAAAATAAAATACTAGAAATATACCTGAATCTAAAAGCAATTCCAGAATCAATTCCTGAATTAGAAAATTATATTGTAAATTCCAGATATTCCACACATCCCACATCACCTAAAATTTAATAAAAAATTTTGTTTCTCAATATGTAAAGTAAGTATTTGGAAAAATGTTTGTATCATTGGGGTTTATTTAGAACAGTGCCAGACTCTAATAACAGCTATAAGATTAAAAGTATATTATAATATTACATTAGTAAACTTAGCAGCATGGATCCAATAAGGAGAGAGTGATCACACGGTAACTTAAAAGTGAAAAGTTTAAAAATAAATTAACCATAGTGATTAGAGTAACAAGAGTTTGGCTAATGAGAGTAAATAGAGCTCCGAAGAATGTAAGAACAGGAGACACAAGGGGTCGTAACCACTACCACTAATACGGAGAAAAGTAATGAAGAAAGACAACTCTGACCCTCAGGGCTGAAATGCAAATACTGTTGGAGGCAGAACGACTGTGAATCATTGATGTGAAGGAAGCAACATGCTTTATGCTGGTCCAACTTTCTGATAACCTGCCCTCCAGAACATTCCTGAAAACCATCCTAGAGGAGTAACAGAGAGCTGTCCACATTACCAAATCCTTTCCAGGCTGCCATTTGAAGATGCTGCAGCTGGTGGCTGCTGGCTGTCAGGTACCATGTGGACTAGACACTGGAAAAGCCGCATTCCTAGCAGGAGTTCAGTGCTGGGGAAGCCACCGCTGTGGGAACCAGTCCAGAAAACTGATCTCCTGCCAGGTTTCTCTAGCTCCCTCTACTGACAAAAAAAAAAAAAAAGAAAAAAGAAAGAAAGAAAAGAAAAGAAAAGAAAATTATTAAATAGAGTTTGGAGTTGAGAGGCAATAAATTATAACTGACATTAAATTGAATTAAAATGTCACTAACATACAGAGATTATTGATATTTCTTCAAGAATTTAAGTCATATGCTATTCTAAAAGTCTTCAAAGTATAACAGATCTAAAATAAGGTAAGCAGAATATGAAATACGGTAGGCTGAATCTAAAAACAAACAGCCCAAGATTACTCAAAATAATCTCAGGACTCTGACTTTGATGAAATTGCATACCTGTGATTATATTTCATGGAAAATTACATTGTTCAGTTGTAATTAAGTATAGTATGCAGTTGACTTTGAATTAATGAAGAGAAAGTTTATTAATGTGAATTACTCTAATCGCATTCAACTTTTTAAAAGAGGAAGTGAGGGATTCAAAACATGGGAAGGCCTATGTTTGGTGAAGATAGGACAACTAGGAAAGCAAGAGACCTCTAAGCATACTGATAGTCAGCAACGAAACAGGAGCTCACACTGCAAAAACGAACAAGCAATGTGTTCCAGGTGTTAACCTGAATAAGCTAGAAATGGATTTTGCCCCAGAACCTGTAAATAAAAATCCATCCTAACACCCTGATTTTGGCCTTCTGAAAAAAAAATATATAATAACATATATAATGTTATATAATATATTATATGATGCATTATATAATATATAATTAATTATATAGTTAATATATGCTATCCAGTCCATATATATATATATATATATATATATATATATATATATATATATACATACACATACACATATATCCAAGGTAGATTTAGGAGACTAGGATAATCACAAAGACATAGCTATTAGTTTGGTATTAAGGACATGACATAGATTGAAACTAGAGTAACTTCATGGGGATTGGTGATTACAGGTAGTGAGGACTTAACACCACTCAAAAATGACTCTAAAACAAAGAAAATGCATGGGAGAGGTGGAGCTAAGGTACATACTTTTTTATTTTGGAGGTGGGAGATTTTTGGCCATATTCATATGCTGATGGAAATTGTTGAGAGGCAGTAAAGACAGATGATGCAGGATGCACCGAGCATAAATGGAGAAACAAGGCTTTTGAGATGGTTCCGAAACACGTGATTCAGAAAGTCAGTGGACGACACACAGAGCCGCGTCTCTTACGTAACAGTAGAAAAGGCAGCAGATACCATCTGGGTGCAGACCGGTTTGTAGATGTGTTTGGATGGAAAGGTGAAGGCTTCTCTCTTTGGTAAATGGTAAGTGACTCAGCATGCAAATAGCCTGCTGATGCAGAGAAAAATCAAATACAGCAGAAACAATAATCAAAGGCCACACTAACTAAATACTTCCT
This sequence comes from Carollia perspicillata, assembly GCA_004027735.1. NCBI lineage: Eukaryota > Metazoa > Chordata > Mammalia > Chiroptera > Phyllostomidae > Carollia > Carollia perspicillata. Next base: position 12,684 of record PVKM010041153.1, read on the forward strand.
TGTGAGTTGTAGCTACAAACATACATTCGAATTGTAATAAGATTTTTCTGGAAGAAAAAAAATACAGAATGAAATTTGGGCTAACTTAACAATACTTTACACTGCCATGGAGGATACAAAACATCAACAATAATAAATATCAAAAATAAAAATGAACACCCATGCATAGCTGTTACACAAACAATATCGCTTATAATAGACAGTATTTTACAGTAATGTAACTTTTACATATAATGAATAGTGTCTTGTTTTTGCAAACCCAACATCCATTTTACTGTAGGTTGCTAAGAAAGACAATTTTTCATCCACAGATAAATACACTAAAAGTAAATTCTAAATTCTGAGATAAGCAAGGCTCAGAACACATGCCATTCATGTATGATTTTTAAATATATTTATTGAAGTATTTAAACTCTCCTTGAATTTTAGATTATGCAAAAAGACACCACATAGGCATTTTAAAGTGGTAATATAAAAACATGGCTGAGAATTGAAACAGTTAAAATAAAGATGGCTTAAAGATACAGGAAGCTATATGCCCTAA
>PVKM010041154.1:0-13219 GCA_004027735.1 Carollia perspicillata
TCCATAGGTCCCTCATATACGTTCATTTATGTCCCTTTCCCTTCTTTCCCATATTATTTCTCTCTCCCCTTCCCTCTGGTTATTGTCAGTTTGTTGTTGATTTCAATGTCTCTGGCTATATTTTGTTTGCCAGTTTGTTTTGTTAATTGGGTTCTACTTGTAGGTGAGGTCATATGGTATTTGTCTTTCACCACCTGGCTTACTTCACTTAGCAAAATACTTTCAAGTTCCATCCATGCTGTCGTGAAGGGTAGGAGCTTCATTCTTTCTGCTGTGTAGTATTCCATTGTATAAATGTATCATAGTTTATTGATCTACTTGTTTACCGATGGGCACCTAGGCTGCGTCCAGCACTTGGCTATTGTAAATTGTGCTGCTATGAACATTTTTAAAGCACTTAATATTGCTAGGCAAAATGCTTTATTATTTTGTTTAATGATTGTGAAGAATGTATGAAATTAGAACTATCACAATATCCACTATATACCTGCATAAACTGATGTTTTAGAGATTGAGTTAGTGGTGGAGTGGAGCCACAAATCCAAGCCACCAGCCCAGACCCTGTAGCCTTAACTGCTCTACCTTCCATGGATAGATGCTGTCTCAGGAGAAGAATGAGGTCCTAGGCATCTCCCCCAGAAAGGGCACATATAAGCTTCATATTCATTTATAACTGCTAAGTCTCCTCTTATTTTACTGGTCTAACAATCTACATGGAAAGAAACATTGTCTGAGTTCACATTGCTTGTAAAATCCATGAAATGAAACATTCTGATATGTAAAATTTAATTAGGCTCATTTAAAAAATAGTAATCTTGGGTTTGATTTCAATGTAGGAAGCATATTCTCACAATTTGGAGTTGAAAACTAAATGATAAAGTGAATCTATTCCATGATTCTCAGGAAACAATAGGAGGGCCTTTGAAGAAACTTGTTAAAAGGTGATGATGGAATTAGGCATGTATTAATTCATTCAGTACTTAGTAAACACCTCTTTCTGAAAACATTTGGGGATGCTGGAGGATGAATAAGGTATTATGCCAGCCTTAAAAAAAAAAACAAAAAAAATCATCTGAATAGTCTCCTCTTTAGACTTGGTATCCTAAAGTTTTACTTTTCCTGCTGAGAGTTAACTACTGAGCAGTGAAGTTATATTGGGAGAAAAATCACCAACAAGCAAGTCCCAAAAACCTCTGAGTGGGAGTGGACCTTCTAAGGTCTAATTTTAATGCTTCATTCCTTGATTGTGACTTTCTAGAAATTCAGTATTTATTAAATTTGCCTTTAACCTACCATGCGAGATATAAAAGTCAAAACCACTCTGTCATTTAGTTTAAAAAGGTTATCTTAAAAAGAAAATTACCTATAGATTCAAGAGTTTTTAAATTATAAGAAGTTAGTTATACCTTTCAAAGTGATTTGCAGAACACTAATCTCCTATATCAATCTAGACGGGCCAGGCAGTCATAAAAGTTTGGGTTATGCTTCAGTAAAAGCAAGTCTAAAATTTCAGTAGTTTATAACCCTAACTTCTATTTCTTGCTCATGCCGCCTTTCCATTGTGAGTGAGCAGAGAGTGCTGCTCCCCTTAGCCACCCTCCTCACCCTCAGATCAGCTTGCCTGAGTACCGCTGTCCTGAGCACTGGCTCTGAGCAGGGCAAGGGGAAGAGAGAGCTGGGGAGGGTGTCTCAGCAGCATTATGCACTTTGCCCAGATGTACTCACACAGCCCTGCTCCACCACATGGAAGCTTGCTTGAAATATCAGTCCATATATTTCTAGAATGCAGAGGAGCCAGAAGTTGGGTGAACGACAATAATGACTACTACCTTTCTCTAACAAAAAAAGTACCTTTGCTTTTTTACTCAAGCAGAACACCTACACATTGTACATGATTTGCAAAAATAAAGTTGAAGCACAACTTTTGACAATATAAAAAATGTTGTTAGGGTAAAAGTTAAGATATTGATTTCTCAGGGACTTCCTTTTTATAAGTTTAGTGCAAAAGAAGAGGGGTAACAAATTCTGCTTTTTCTTTGTATAGATTGACTTTGTAAATGTAGATTCTGATCCCAGTTTCACAGCTCCAGGTAGCTGTGTTTAATAAAAATAAAAATAAAAGTAAAAAATAATAGTAGTAGTAGTAATAGTAATAGTACAGATGAAGTTTGCATGCTCAAAAACTTAATCAGCTCTAATATTTTTGTGTGATGGTTCAAGATATCTTGGTGGTCTCTCAACTGCTCTGTTTAGAATAGTTTCAAATTATATTTATACGTGTGTTTGAAGAGAAATTTATTTTATTTTATTAATAGAATAATCTGGCATATTAATTATTATTTTAGATCTACTACCTACATTCCATTTGGTGGTTTTTAAAGAACTTATTTTCTTTCTTGCTCCCAAATTTCATGTAATAGGCAATAGCATGTCTTCTAATAATCTTTTTGGTACATTTTAGTTATTAAAATGATTTCAGAATTTTACAAACTACAGAAACTGTACCCAAAATGGTAAAATTTATTCACTTGCTGCTGTGCATTTGGACTGGTACAGTTCTTTTCTTTATTATAATCAATTTATTAAAATGTTGGGATTTTTTTCCTTGCTAGTTTTACAATTTGAAAATAAATTAGGTATATGTACAAATAATTTAAAAATAAAAGCTAATTTTAAAACAAGCACAGTCTGAACCCTCAGTGCCCCAGGTATCTGTAGCACAGGAAAGGAACAATGCCAACCTGCCTCCCCCCTCCCCCAAGAAAATGAATGATTCCTGATTTTCCAACGCTATCAATGTATAATATGAGTTTGTGTAAAGTTTCTATATTTGAGATATTTACTTCTCTTCCTCAATTAAAAAATTAAGAATACATTTGCATTTTGTTGTAATGGTGGCCACTTGAGAGAAATGGTAAGTGGATGAGATGAAGCAATAAGGTATTAAAACAGTAAGAATGGGTTAAATGTAAGACTTAAAAGGTGACATTTTACAAAATAATGTTAATAATGTAAGTAAATATATGGAAAGGTAAAGAGGACAAAGAGAAATTATGAATTAAGTATAAGAAAATATTTGTCTTTAAAAGAGGAAATGAAAACTAAAAAAAATGTAAATTCAAGAAATGTATTCCAAAGAAGCTGTACTGATTAGTTTTTCTTTTTTTAATCACTTAAAACTTTTTAACTATAAGTATTGTCAATTTCTGCTATGCAGAATGCACCAATTTTTCTCTTCCTCAAAATGAAATAGTCCTTGAAATATTTCTCATACCACTAGGGTGCCATTCAGTAAATTGCTTCTCCATAAGCACTAAATTGCACACTAATGTCTTGAGAAAGAAAGCTATCTACTTCCTAAGATTATAAATATTATCTCATTAGTCCTAAAACACACCTTTGAGGATCGAAATGGAAATGGAAAATATTTCTTTCATTTTAGAAGTTGAACAATTGAGACATGGAACAGAGATATTGTCAATATTCCAAATTCCAGAACTCCCAATGTGAAATCTAATGTTTGAACTGCTAAATAAGGAATTTATGCCTTAGCAGATATCTGTATGTCCACATTTGCAAAGCATGTGCTGGGACTTATGAAAAATCCAACTTCACAAAACTTTGTTCATGTAGAGCAAAGGTTCCTTGCCATAGCAGTAACGGTGGGCACGTGGTTGAAATAGTAGATGAATAATATTGAAAAAGTGGATGAGTGGATGAATCTTAAAGGTTCACACTTTTCATCAAGATGATATTACTCCTGATATAAAACATATGTGACAGAGGAAAAGAACAAAAAGAAATTACATCTTTGGAAAAAGTATTTTACAGAAATGCCTTCCAGTTTGTAGTACTTTAAATTTTCTTCTACAATTTACCCCTTTCTGGGTGTCTTTATTTCCTGAAATTTTAGTTGTGAATAATTTCAGGGTTTTAATGCTTTTTCATGACTCAGTTGTTTTTATTGCTCATTTGCTGCTCTCTACCAGTCAAGATGGGGTGCAGTCACGCTGAGTCCTTGAGGACGTGTGTCTTCCCACTGTCCCAGTTCCAGCATCCCTGAAACAGCTTCATCCTGACTTCTGGGGAAGCTGTGGCGATCCTGAGAGCCATGCTGAAGCTGTTGGCCTCCTGGGTCCTTCCTGGCCCACCTTATCCTGTTGGGCTCAGTGCCCTGGTTCCTGGTGACACTGCTTCACTCCACGTCAAGATCAGTACTTAAAGCAAAGTTGTCTAACACCATTTCCCTTCTGTGTTCCAGCTCCTTACATTCACACACACACATACATTCAGTGTTCCCCCGACCTCTACCTTTGTTTTCAGAGTCTGGTTCTTCTTCCCAGATATCAAGACCCTGGCATTTGGCATTTCTGGAATTTCAAAGACCAGAATCCTAGACTCAGTCTTCTTCCCACCAGGTGATTACTAAGCACCTACATGGACACTTGAATGTGCAGAGATATGTGTAGGGAGGTAATGCTTATCTCCACTCACTAGGTACACCTAAGCCCCAAATACTCATTATATCTAAGCTACTACTAGGTGTTTCCCTAGAATTATGTGTGGGTACCTGGCAACTAACTAAAGAGGACACGTAGGGCTGGCAGCTTAAAAGTATATTTTAGTCATCTGGCTTTATTTCCTTTTCAAACATGTCACAGTTCAGTCTCTCCAGGGCTCCTCACCACAATGTCCGTATATCAGTGTCTCCAAGTCTGGGTGCAGCTTTCCTGTTTCCAATGGATTTACTTCACTCCTCTTCTAGATTTTATATATGTATATATGCATATACACACATACATGTGTGTATACATGTAAATTAAATATACATTACAATTTGTAATATATCTAGCCTAGGGGAAAATCCCTATTTGGAAAAATGTATGTGTTCCATATTTCTGATGGAATGCAGATTTCCCACTTATATTCCTTATCTTAAAATTTTTACTGATGGAGTGCTTCAAAGAGGAATTTCAACTGGTTAAACTAGAGGAATAAAAAAACATGTTCAGGAAAAAAAAATAGTGTAAAACAGATTTGAACTCTGGCTTCCCAGTACTTCTTCCCTTGAGATCTGAAAACGAGTGGTGAGTGTCAGATTAGCTGCAGCACTGTTTCCCTTGCCTAAATGGTCTATTTCAGTTGTACCATTGCCAGCTAAAGATGACCTTGTGCTACCAAAACAGTTTTAGTGATTGATGCTACTGGAGAGGTTGACTTTTTCTGCACTGTTTATTTCTCTGTGATTTAGCGTGGTCTCTCCAGTTCTTTGTCAGTCCTAGCTTGTCAATCCTGGTAACACCAGATCCTCAGCAGTTCACATCAGGAGAGGGGCTCTGAGGTGATTTTCACCCCATAGTCATAAAAATATCTGTCTTAGAAACTGTTTCTGACATCACGATTTAATTGACATTGACCAGATTAAGACAACGTAAAGTTTTCCCTGTCTTTAGTAGCTGCTGCTTACTTCAGAAATGATTAATGAAATCTAATTGTTTGTTTTTTTGGTGGAAAAAAACAATAATGGAACTCATCATAACACTACCTTTGAGGAAAGCATGATTGAATAATTGCACATGATCATGAACTTTGTGTGCCGATATGACATTGGGCCATGGGATGCCCATGGTTAACTGGTTAAACATCATTTCTGGGCAACTCTATGAGGGTGAACCTGGAAGATATTAGCATTTGAATAGGTAGACTGAATGAATCAATTGGCCCTCCCCAGGGTGGGTTAGCATCATCCACACTGAGAGCCTGAATAAAAGAAGAAGGCAGGGGAAGTTTAGTTTAACTTTGTCTGTCTACTTGAGCTGGGACCTAGATCTTCTGTCCTCCAAACTTCTGCCTCTTAGGCTTTCAGACCCATATTGGAATCTACACCATCAGTTCTTCAGCTCTCGGGCCTTTGAACTATTCCAACTTTCCTGGGTCTCAAGCTTGCAGACAGGAGGTAGGTCATAAGACTTTTCAACCTTCATAATTATATAAGCAAATATTTTATAGTAAATCAGTTTCAGTCTTAATCACTCTCTCTCAGTTTCTCCCCTTTTCTCCCTTTCTTGCTCCATCCCTCCCCTCCTTCTCTTTTTCTTCCTCTTTCCAGTTTTGTTTCTCTGTTCTCTGGGGAACCCTAAATAATACATGGTAGAATTGAGCCTATGAATTTGGATGAATTTTAACTCAGTTTCCAGTACTGACTTTTATGTGATATACAGGTAATATGACTACATGATGACCTTCCTGTCCTTAATGTATTTTGTTTGTCCTCATTCAGATGTGTTTTCTGCCATTCTTCACCTGCTCTGAGTTTCAGGTGGCTGACGTGTATGGGCTGCATCAAATGGGCTCCCTAGCCTTCTAGCTTCTGGTTGGGGTTGGCTAACAGGGGAACTGGTAGGAGACTGGAGGGCACACAGAGAGTTCTGGCTAGCTATTCCCCATTTGTCTCCTCGCAGAATTTGTATTCTCCTACCTAAGAACAAAGTTCCCATCCCATGTTGGTCTTTCCCTTCATTTCCTCAGTTTCAACTCTTAAGGTGTTTGGTTACCTTCTCTTCCCCCAGTATTACCTAGAGCTGGGTGGATGTGGTGAAGCTTCTAGAGTCATTAGCTCCAAGGTGTCTCTACATCTTATTTTTGTTTTTTCTTTAATGTGCCTACACATTTGTAAATTTTCTGTTTGTTAAACTCTTCAATTGCCCTTCTCAAGCATGTGGTCTGTTTTCTGGCAGAAGGAAAGCCTCCCCTACATTTGTTTTCACATCTTAGAATTATTATGAGAATAGAATAAGATAGTACATATAATGTACTTAAGGTCTTACCTGCCTCATAGTAACTGTAAAATAAACAGTATCCATATTATTAATATAATCATTCTTTTGTGATAGAAGAGGTCACATTTTTATTGTTTCTGAGGATGATCTAAACCAATTTAACATTTAAGACAATGGTTATTACCTGTGCCAGTCTGGGTACTCCAAGGAGTAGAGCCAAGGACAAGATTAGATATGCAAAAGATTGGTTGGAGGAAGTTCTGGTGAAAGATGATTGTTCAAGAAGAGCCTTCAGATTACATTTCAAGCCTGACAAATTGAAGTGATAGTGGGGTATACAGAAGACCTGAATGTGAAGTCAGATGGTGACATGGTCCAAACGCGGTGTTGGTAAGGCTCTTGGTTAAGTCCTTGGACCAAGGCTGCCCAACAGAGGAAGGATTCCCTAATACTGCAGGAATGAGCCAACACTAATTCTCTCCGTCGTGTTCAATTGTGGACTGGGAAAAAACTAAAGAAAGTGAGGTGTAAGCAGACACATGGTAGTGGTACAGTGAGATAGTCAGTCAGTGCTTCTTGTTGCCACCAGAGAGCTGAGTGGTGGCTCCAAGTGGAAACTACTTTATGGTGTGGGATAAGGATCTGATTTCATTCTGTGTTGGGGATATCTAGTTTTCTCATCACCATGTATTAAAAAGATTATCTTTTCCCCACAGTGTGTTCTTGGCACACTTGTCAAAGATCAGTTGACTATAAATGTGTAAATTTATTTCTGGCCCCTAAATTCTTTTCCATTGGTCTCTATGCCTGTTTTGATGCTAGTACTGCATTGTTTGAATTACTATAGCCTTGTAATCGACTTTGAAATCAAGAAGTGTGATATCTCCAAAGAGAATCTGAGAGCTGTTTCTTTCTTTTTTGTTATTGTTGTTGGGTTTTTTTCTCCGTTTGCTCTGTGCTGAGCCAGGGAGAAGAGCCAAGGGTGTGTTTTTGTGTTCATTTAAAACTGCCTCTTTATTCTCTGAGGTACAAAGGACTAGCAAATGCAGGGGCCCATCAGCTGCCAGAGATGGATGTATTAGAAGCCAGTCTCGGCAACAGCAATAAAAGTTAGAGTGCCAGATATTTGGTCCAAATCACATACTCCTTAAAATAAGGGAGGAGGTGGAAGTTGAGGGCTCCTTCCTAATTATGTGCGCTGTGCTGGGAATGAGGTTTATGATACAAGCAAGTCTCAGCTTTCTAGTCGTTTCAATGTGAGTTCTCTCAGTTGCTTGGTGCAGAAGTCTGTCAACTCATTTCTGGTTTTGTCTCAGAGGGGTTTGTCCATGTGTAGCTGCTTATTTGGTGTGTCTGTGGGCAAAGGGGGAGTCCAGAGCTGCCTCCTATCTTTCCATCTTACTAATTCTACTCACAGAATATTATTTCTATTCAGAACTTTTCTTTGATAGACTCATCTATTTGGAACAGCTCTGAAGCTGGCCTAGTTCTAAAGATGATTCAGAAATGGATCTGAGCTAAAAATTAATTATGTTCTGTAGGCTTACTTGAATTGAAAATTATGTCACTGACCTAAAGGCTGAAGGTACCTATTGCCTCTATTTTAACAAGGAGTGTATGTCTAAGGGTAACCATAGGGATGGTTTAATATGTGAATTTTTTCTTTAATAGTAGTTTCAAGTTCTTTTTCATGTAACTATTAGAACAAGTACTATTTAATTGTTTAGTTCAGCATATTTCAAGGTACACTTCAAAGGTCTGCCTCTGTGTCCTGATAACAGGTGTTATATAGCAGAGTGTTTATTGTATTAAAGAGACTTCTTTACTATAGTTTTCAGTTTGCTTCACTTAGACTTCCATTTTTTTTTAGATTTTATGTATTTATTTTTAGAGAGATGGGAAGAGAAAGAGAGGGAGAGAAACATTAATGTGTGGTTGCCTCTCACATGCCCCCAACTGGGGACCTGGCCCACAACCCAGGCATGTGCCCTGACTGGGAATCGAACTGGTGATCCTTTGGTTCACAGGCTGGCACTCAACCCACTGAGCCACATCAGCTAGGGCCTATACTTTAATATTTTGATACTCATTCTAAAATTCTAAAAAGTAAGCTTGACTTTATTTGATCAAGAAATATTTTCACCTCTGATACCACATTTATTCCTATAACATAACAAACATGCCAGTACAGGTATACCTTGAAGATATTGTGAGTTCTGTTCAAAACCACCACAATAAAGCAACTATTGCAACAAATTATTGCAGTCATAATCTTTTTGCTCGTTGATGAGTCTGCCTTCAATTTGTCAAAACATCCAACATCTGCAAAGTGCAATAAAGTGAAGCTTAATATAATGAGGTATGCTTGTATCTAGATTCTAGTTCATTAGTTATCTGCCCCCTTTGAAGACTGCAGTGGGAAAGTGGCTATGTAAAAATAATTACCTGTCTACCAAATGCAGTAGGTATGAATACCTACTTAGGATGTCCAATAAAACTCAGGCAAAATGAATATACATAATTATTGCAGTTAAAATAATTCACTTAATTACTCCTTTCCTCATAATATGGTTTTATTAAGGTTATAATACCTGGGTTGTCCAGAGAGAAGATTGAAGGGCTAGATCTGCACTCCCCCACCGAAAAGATGAGGCTGATACACTTGAGCGTACTTTGCTGCAAGCACTTAGGAGCAATGTGGTTAGCCAAAGGGAAAAAGAGTTTATGCGTATAAATATGAACGGTGTTTTTGACTGAGGAGGAAGTAGATGTTTCTCAGAGGTGGGCTCATGGAGGCCTATAAATATAATAGCAAATAAATTGTTTAACAGGGAAATTTATAAGAGTGAAAAAAGGGCTATTCATAATTATGTTAGGATAATAAGCAAACATGAAACTACCCTTGCAAATTTGAGTATTTCTCGAGAAATAAAGTTTCAAAGAGCTTCAGTGGCACTTTTTGTCATTGTTGTTGTTCTATCAAGATTTTAGAGATAACTGTTTGGCTTCTCCAAATTTTCTGCTGCAGTTTTTTACTTTGATCAAATATGAACAATGAGAACACACACACACACACACACACACACACACACACACACACACATTTCTTTACCAGCCTCCATGCCTGTGTGAGTGATTGGGAAATGAGGGGATGTGGAAGCACAGGAATTGGAATGATTTGTTAATTATATTCATAATATTCTCATTCCAAGTTACTATAGTGTCTTATAGAAATTTTGCTTACTTATGCCATAGAAGCAAGGGATACATTTGCATGCACGTTTATTTCAGTGCAGTGTATTTATCTGTAATTACCCTATTTTGTTTTACAATTCTATTATGTGGCCTGTGGGACTCACGATTTAGGACTGTGTTCTGATATTGAGACTCTTCCATGGACTTCGTGAGTTCCATAATTTATTCCTGTAATGCAATCTGTGAAAAATACGGTAAAGTGTCTGGGAGGGGTGTGAGGAAGAGAGGCAGATGGCATGAATGATGTCTCATTTTTCTGACAAAGAATCTAACAAGGATGGAAAATGATACCCATGAATCCATTGCAATGACAAAGATTGTAATGAGAATTGGTATGAACATAACTGACTGCCTTCTCATTACACTCTGCGATTGCAATCTTCTCATCCTCCTCAGAGGCTGCACACACCCTCCACGGACTGATGAGTCCTCCACATAGCTCTACTTCAATTTTACATCAATATTTTTATATAAATGGGCCATTAGGAAAAGCAAGTAATAAAAATTTCCAAACTGATCCTGGAGCTTTAATTCTAGTGACTGGTCAAGAAGAGATTGTATTTGCTAGTGTTTACAAACATTAGTTGGTTCTGTAGTAAATAGCAGTGTTTTCATCAGAAACTGTCTCTTGGGGTAAATTCAGCTTGATGGTTGTAGTGTTTGCAGCATAAAATGTAAGTAGAAGTTTGAATAAAACAATAAAGAAACAGTTTATAAAGAGGAGTTTTTTTAAAACTCCATTGTGATACTTATTTTTTAGTATAATAATATGTAAAATTATGTAACAATGCATAAAATATGTAAAATTATCTAGTCATAATTCAAAATTGTAAATGAAGTTGTAAGTTTATGATATTGACCTATGTAACCATGATACCATAAACTAGCTGTACAATGGAATAAATTGAAAACATGTTAAAGTTATTTCCTACAAAAGGACATGTGATACAGAGTTTTACTACCGAGTCTAAACAAATTTTGAAATATACTCTTGAGTTTTAAACACTCAACAATGACACCTTCCTTAACTAATAAAATGTATTCGACTGTGAGAGTGGCAGGGTAGGCTTGGAGTAAACAGGTAGGGTTGGTGGAAAAAGGCAGGATGACTATAACTGAACAACGGTACATTTAAAATATATTAGAAAATAGCATCAAATATATCGCACAATTAAGTACTGTAAGCATCACCAAGCTAGAAGCGAAGCTTTACATATTATTCAGCATTATCCTGATGGATAATGCGATATCATCATGTGATAAATCAAGAAAAATAAAAAAGTAATAATACTGTAAATGTAGTCACAAAAATAGCATTAGTTCAAGGCAATAGCAATAAATTATTTATAGCTTGTGTGAATCATAATACCTTCCAGATGTACGTATGGTCGGTCTAAATGTAAGACCCAAAATTGTGAGTGAACTAGTGTAAAATACAGCAGCAGATATTCCGTAACCTTGAGATAGGGTATTATAGTTGGTAAAACATCTGGTCAATTTGCTAACATTTCAGCTACTTTAGAGTAGAACCTCATTTTTTAAACCTGGACCATTCTTTATGTGGTAACATTCTTTCACGTGATGCATCTTCATCAGGTCTCTGATCTTTCAATAAGGAAAGCAAGCCACACTCCTTCCTGACCTGACAATAGAAGCATATGGCCCTGTATTTGACAAATAATATAAAATATTATGTATTTTCTTCTCAGTAGGTATTTTCCCCCTGAAACTAAGGCCTCAGGTCTACTTACGTCACACTGAAATGCGAAAGCCCCTGAACAATGGGTTGTAGCAGCTTGTCTAGGCATTCTGCAGTCAGTTCTTTAATACTCCCCAATGTATTTATTTTTGGATTTACTCTGACCATCAGAAAGCTTCAGAAATGAGTCATAATCTTTTGTTCCTGAGACCCTTTCCTCCCCTCTGCCTTTCCTCCCTATACAATTGCTTTTAATGAATCGCACGTTGGTGTAATGTATCAGCCTGCACTAGAAAAAACGGCCCAGTTTGTCTTTACTGTAGACACTAGGAAGACCATTTTTGAAGATATATATTATACTGAGCAATATCATGTTTCCTGAGATTCGAGGAAGTAATTTCATAGGATCCAGGGAGTAGTGATGCTTTCCTAGAGTAGCTATCATATTTGTAATATTATGTATGGTCTAAATCAAGAAGCAATACTCTTTTTGTTTGTTTGTTTGGTTGGTTTTTGGTTAAAATAAGTTCAGAGCCAAATAATTCATCCTTGCCAAAGATTTCAAACAATATAGTTTGTTAGTAGCACTTAATATTTTAATGCATTTTCTATAATTATTATACTTTAACATATGTTCTTGATATTGGTGGCTAAATAATTTGAGGTAAGTTAAAAGCTTTGGAGGTCATATTTTAAAACATAACTTTCAATGTAAGTATACATATCAGCATTTTTAAAGATATTTTTATAGGCTTCAGGCCTCTTAAGTAGTAGATATGGAATTTTGTGGGGTGTCCAACTCATGGCCCACAGGCTACATGAGGTCCAGGAGGGCTATGAATGTGGTGCCATACAAAATCTTAAATTTACTTAAAGCTATTTTTAAAAATATTTATTTATTTATTTTTAGAGAGAGGGGAATGGAGGGAGAAAGAGAGGGAGAGAAATATCAATGTGTGGTTGCCTCTCATTCACCCCCCACCGGGAACTTGGCCTTCAACCCAGGCATGTGGCCTGACTGGGAATCAGACTGGTGACCTTTCATTTGCAGGCCAGTGCTCAATCCACTGAGGCACACCAGCCAGGGCTGCTCATTGTTTTTTGTATTGATTGATTGATTAATTGATTGATTGTTGTTCAAGTATAGTTGTCTCCATTCCCCAAACCGCCCTGGCCATCCCCAACTCCAACCCTTGATCCTACCCCTCTTTGGCTTTGTCCATGTGTCCTTTATACATGTTCCTGACAACACTTTCCCCTTTTCCCCCCATTATCCCCTCCCAACTTCCCTCTGGTTACTGTCAGTTTGTTCTTAATTTCAATGTTTCTGGTTATATTTTGCTTGTTTGTTCATTTTGTTGATTAGGTTCCACTTATAGGTGAGATCATATGGTATTTCTTTTTTACCAACTGGCTTACTTCATTTAGCATAATGCTCTCCAGTTCCATCCATGCTGTTGCATAGGGTAGGAGCTCTTTGTTTCTT
>PVKM010041155.1:0-13226 GCA_004027735.1 Carollia perspicillata
AAAAAAAAAAGGAATGGAACCTCCTTCTCCCCGACCTTCCCTAATGGATGTGGGCCATGCTAGCTTGTTCCTAGGTGCCCTTGGACTTCTTCTCCAGGAGCTTCAGGCTTTGCCTCCTTTAAATAGTCTATTGATCCCTCAGGGAACTGTTTGTGAATTGTACTTAAAAGTTGCTGACCCCACTAGAAGAATTCTATCAATTTTTTTCCTTTTTATAATTTAAAGATGTTACCATTTTAATTTAAAAACAGGAAAAGGAGATAATAGAAAGATGAAAAATAGAAAGAAGGAAAAAATAGCCCATAATCATACCTATAATTCTATAACTATTAACTACATTTTGGTAAATATTTTTTCCAGAATCTAGACATAATTTTCTTCCTTTCTAAAAAATATACTTGTAATCATACTCTATATATACTTTAGTGCCCTATTTTTCTCTGGGTAGTATATTGCAATGCTTTTTCTATTTTATTTTATGCTCTCTTAAAAACACTATTTAGGGCTATCACAGAGGTGCTGTCAGGGCATTTCAAGGAAAGACAGAATGGATAAAGTCTCTGTTCTCAAGTAGCTAAAAATCTAACATGCAGCACACTGGCTTCAGAACTGCTTTCAAGTTCTGACTCCACCATACATAATCTGGATGACCCAGGGCAAGGCAATTCATTTCCTCAAGTCTCAGTTTCCTTATCCAAAATTGGAAGAGTATCACATTTTGCCTCACGGCAATGCAAAAGAATTAGAGAAGCTGATGCACATGAAGTGTTGAGTCCAATCCCTGGCACATGGTGAGCACTCAAAAAGTGTTGCTGCCATGATTATTATCAATACAAGAGAGAATGCTGGAGGACACATTGTAAAGCACTATGTAAGTATTGAGGATGATTATTATTAAGAAGGCATCTGATCTCTGGAAATAAAACAACTCATAAGGAGCTCTAAAATATCTTAAGTGTACACTAAGGAATCTGTAGTTTAAAAACAACAACTCTGCATTTAATTGTATGCTTACTTGGCCACAATCTGGAATTTTCAGCTTTCTTTGCTTGACTATCAGCACTAAGATGGGCCTTGGGACAGTTTAGTGCAATATGATGAATTATGTAGATATTTTATTGAAGTTTTGCTATGGTGAAGATTTCTAATAACTTGGATGCCGTATTACTCTGCCTTTTTAGTCCAGAATGAAAGACATTGAGACGAGTGAGAGAGCACTAAGGCATCATCTAAGGTTTAGAATAGAAAAGGAAGCAGTGTACTTCTAGGACAGTGATCTTGAAAATAGAATATTGGCACTAGAAAAGGTTGTCTGAAAGATCTGGAGTCATATCCAGACTCTGTAGCTTCCTGGCCTTGTGATTTCAGGCAAATTGTTTAATTTGCCTCACTCTGCTTCATCTGTAAAGTGGAAATAATAATACCCATCTTTGGGAATATGGTTATGTAGGTTAGATCCTGACATCTGGTACACTGGAGATGCTCATTAGTTATGATTTGCCAAAATTGATGCAGGCTGGATTAATTTTCAGGCAGTCATACTTGAACATAGTAAAATCACAGCACAGCAGGTAGAGATGTAACATTGCTTTAGAACAGAGGTTGGCAAACTATGATACGTGGCCCAAATCCAGCCCACTGTCTGCTTTGGTGAATAAAGTTTTATTGGAATACACTCATACATTTACATATTGCTTATGTCTGTCTTCATGCTTCCAAGGCAGAGCTGAGTACTTGGGACAGAGACCATATGGCCTGCAAAGTCTAAAATATTTTACCATCTGGCCCTTTATAGAATGTTTGCTAACCTTGGCTTTAGAGACAGATTTGTTTGCTTACACAGCACCCCACCAAACTTGCATCATGGGAGCACTAATAGTGTAGTTGATAATCATTGCTATTACAGATGTGGAAACTACCAGTGTGAGAATCAGTTCCAACACACCAACATGAATACTTTCTTGGGGAAAAATATTGTCAGCTTAAATGTTCCAAAGTGACCACTTACTATTTACTTGTTAGATTAACCGCTAACTAGCTGCTAATGTGATGAGGGCACTTTAAAAGGTAGAAAGCCCATCTCTTCACAAAGTGACCTGCACTGCTACTGGATAAATACTAAGTTATTTCTTGCAAACTTAATCTATTGTACCTGCAGTTCTCACTGAGGGTACCTCTCAGATTTCTAGAACTCTGGATTTCCATTTCAGGTAGATGGTCTGCTGAACAACATTGGAAAGACAAGTTAAAAATGACAGTTTCTATCGAAGTAAATGAGACATTGCTCTGTCATTGTGGTTTGCAATAGTGCCTAGTGTTCCCTGGTATACCCTACAACAGTGGTGCACAAACCTTTTGGTCTTAGACCCCTTTACACTCTTAAAAATTATTGAGAACCCCAAAGAACTTTTGTTGACATGGACTATGTCTATCAATATTTACTACATTATAAATTGAAAATGGGAAATTTAAAAAATGGTCTTATGGCATATCATTTTTAAAATAATAAAAATAAACCCACTATGTCATAATAAATGTAGCATTTTTACTGGAAAATAGTTATATTTTGCAAACTTAAAAAGAGAAGAATGGTATTACTTTACATTTTTGTAAGTCATTTTAGTGACTGGCTTAACAGAAGGCAACAGGATTGCCCTATTTGCTTCTCCATTTGATCTGTTGTGCTATTAGGCATCACGTAGCTTCTGCAAAACTATGGTACACAAGTAAGAGAATAAGAGTGAAGGTAGAAAATAATGTCTTAGCATTATTATTATGAAAACAGTTTTGACCTCATGTATTTTTCTGAAAGGGCTTGGGACCTTGGACCTCACTTAGAAGACAGTTGCCCACAGCACTCCCTTTGCTTCCTTCCTCCCTGGCTTCCTACTTCCCTGAAATACATGGGAACACTACCAAGTCCTCCACATCTAAGACCAATCCAACTGGTATTCAGTAACCTTCTTCCCTGAAGAAATATTGAAATGTGTGTGTGTGTGTGTGTGCATGTGTGTGGCCTTGGGTAAGTCATTTCACATCTTTGCACATCAATGTTCTCATCTGTAAAAGAAGACAACTGCATTAGACCAGAAGCTTTCTACCTGAGGTACTTGGATACCTGGGGTGACCAGAATGATTGCAAAGGGGATGGAGATTCAGATCTCCTATAACTGTGGTCTGAACTGTATACAGCATATTTTCTCCACATATTCATAATGTAATTTTTCAAATGTACCTAGAAATTAGCTGCTGACATGATACTTCTTACCAAATTTTTTAAATTAAGAGCTTTATTTATTTCAGTGGCTTTTAGTCATGATATATTTTCTCAATTAATAGATATGGTAAATTCAACTGTTAACATGTAGCTAGCTAGAACATCATTTAATGCTAAAAGCTGGAAAGAGGTCCTCCTTGAGAATCTCTGAGAACTATTTTTCTAGCTGTGATGTGAAATAATTGTACTACCTTATTCTGGTTTGACTACAAAAACACTGGGGCAGATTGCATTTTCCAAAGATGGCTACCACCATGTCCACTGTCCACATGCTTTTCTACCATATGACTGTGCCACTCCCCCATCAAGGCATGGAGTCTGACTCCTCTCTCCTTGCCTCTGGGCTGCCCTTATGGCCCAGCTGTAACCAAAAGAATGCAGTAGAGGGATGGTATATGATTTCCAAGGCTACATCAGAAAAAGGCTACACATAGCTTCCGTCTGTTTCTCTTGGATGCTCTCTCTGGCAAAAGCCAGCCACCGTGCAGGAAGTGTGACTAATTGAAGACCACCATGTAGGCCCTCTGGCTGAACAGGCCAGCTGAGCCCAGGCTTTCAGCCATCCCACGTGCCAGGCATGTGAGTAAAGCTAGAGTGGGCTCTCCAGACAAGTCCCTCTATGCGTTGAGTATCATGAGTGACTTCTGTCAACATCATTAGCAGCAGAAGAATTGCCCAGATAAACCCTGCCTGAATTTCTGGCCCCCATAATCATAGCATATAATAAAAGTGTTGCTCATTTAAGTCACTGGGTTTTGAGGTGGTTTGTTATTCAGCAATAGATAACCAGCACAGTAGTAATGTCTTTGGGTAAGTCATCAAACCAATCACAGGCTTTATTTCCTATATTTCATATTTCCTGTATGAGATAATCTTTATGCTATCCTCTTTTTTCTTAAATTCTATGCCTTGCCCTCTTTCCACCTGAGACCCTTCACCTTCCAGTCCAAATTGAAGCAGTGGCCTCTGCTTTGGTCTGAAGAGGGCCTGCTCCTCTCTGGTACTAAGGAATCTGGGGAAGATACCAGCACACGGTAAGGGACTTGGAGTCTGCATCACTGGGGCACTAAGGCTTAGCAGTGACCAGGGCCCTGGGCAAGCAGCACAGTCAAGGGGGGAATGGCCATCTAGAACCAGAATAAATGCTACATGGGGCCTCTTTCAGTTTTGTGAGCAGTGCTCATTGGAATGAGGGGAAACTGTTCAAACCCCTTAGAGCCAATGGGCCCACCAACAAACCCCAAAGTCTCCTTGCACTATGACCTAAGACAGAAGACAAATTAGTGGTACTTAAAAGACTACTAGGAAGAAAGAAGGCATTTTAAGCCATTAAATGAGGAGTTTAACACTGCTACACACTGACCCAATGGCTTATAATGGTGCCAGGAAAGACACTACAAAACGGTTGGGTGAATTATTCTGAAACCTGGGGATGTGATCAGGAGAAAGAGCATAATTGTCCCAAGGAACTGAAGGTGAAAAGCTTACACCCAACTGAAATCCGTGCACACTGCGGCTCCCAGCACCAAGCTCATGGAGTGTCAAAAGGTAGCAGTTTGTGAAAGCTTCACACAATCTATTCCAGACACTAGAAAATTTAAATATAATTCATTTATAAGGATAAAGTCATTCCTGATGTCCCAGGCAGAATGAATTACCCTTCTCAGGACACTCTGGTTACACTTTACTTGCCATATGCTGTCATGGCTGTACTATTATTATATCATTTATTATTTATATTTATGTTTCATTTAGATGGTGAATTGCAGGTTATGGGTGTGAAAGTGGTTTAAAGCATGCTTTTTTCCCATCTCCTGATGCACAGTAAACAT
Organism: Carollia perspicillata; assembly: GCA_004027735.1. Lineage (NCBI taxonomy): Eukaryota > Metazoa > Chordata > Mammalia > Chiroptera > Phyllostomidae > Carollia > Carollia perspicillata. Next base: position 5,110 of record PVKM010041155.1, read on the forward strand.
GCAACAAAGGTTTGGTAAATGACTGATGCATACATGAATAAATGAACAAATGAGAGTGAATGAATCCACAAACGGGCTGAGAATTTTTGTAGGTGAAAGTGAACGAGCTATGCCAGGGTATAAGAGCCTGCATATAACTTTAGGAAATTGCTTAAGATACTGCTTTATCTTTTTTAGCCTAATGCCTGTAAGCAATTAGGCTTACAAAAAGTGGTGCCACATCCCCAAATCCCCTCTTCTCTGGCTGTACTATAGAAAAATGGAGTCCTTTGTGATCACAGTTATTAATGTGATATGTCTTCTGATTAAGGATGTGGTGGTTGAAGGGAAATCATAAATATATGGTGTGGACATCCCCCTTTTTTCTTTTTTAAAGAAGTGAGACTGCAGAACTTTGTCTGTGTACACAAGAAAAATATGGCTTGTGACTGGGTGGAAGATGTGAGATATAATAGAAAGAATACAGATGGGAGTTAGACAGACATGGAACCGAAATATCAGTTTAAACACTTATGTGGTGGCCCTGAGAACATACTTTGCATGCTGCAGGGGGAGCAACTGACCAGAGGCCGCAACTATACTGCTTGCAAATTCAACCCTGAACTTGCACCAAGACCTGGCTTCTCATGGGCTGTTCCCAGCCGATGACTATATGTGTAGACAAGGAGGCCAAGGGCTAACTCCACAAACTAGATGTACAGTATATAGTAAACATTACTGATCTTTGGGGTCTAGTTCTTATGGTCTCCTAGAGGTTTGTGATTTTAAACTTCATACCAAATACTTGGGAACACATTTTGAGCTATGTGGTTACTTCTCCCATAAGCCTTGTTTTGATGGAATTGTTTTTCAGTTCAGCAAAGTCTTAACTGCTTATTCATGCCAAGATTAACTGGTCTCATTTAGCTATTAAATAAGGAATGGGTCAGATAAGTGAAGGGCTTGGTTCAACAATTATGCACAGTAAAATGGATACTACTTCAATTAGAACTTGGACTTGTGATCAGTTCCTAAATTCTGAAGCATTCTTTTTTCTCACAACACTCCATCTAGGCTTAATTCCAGGATAACCTGCAGGTGAAGACTACTGAACTTGTCAGGCAGTTTTGGCTCTGGGACTCCTTGATGGCCTTGCTGAACCTTCTAGACAGCATGGCATTCAGCACACTGCTGCCCACCCTTCCTTCCCCCTCTCCTGTACTCATCTGACTTGCACTGTGGTCCATCCACTCCCCCAGACTTCCTCCCTCTGTTCCCCACACAGGCACTTCTCCTAACAAAATCCTTGTGTATTTACTCCTTTCTTGGATTATGTGGACTAACGCATGTGACCTTAGACAAGTTACTTCATCTTTGAATCTGTTTCCTTGGCTACAAAACAGTGTTAATAATGCCTGTTGCATGGAAGTTATATGAATGAATAAATGTGATAATGCATGAAAAGCTTTTAACTCTGGTAAATATAGATGCTTAATAAATGTCACTTTTCTTCCTTTTCATATCTTCTCTTTTCCTTTAAAATGTCCCCAGCAAGAGGGTTAAATCATATTTACCCACATGCATCTGACCTGTGGCATTTGGGAACAAAATGAAATCTTGGTGTAATAAAAATGTCCTGTTTTAATTAGAGTCCCTCCCCCATCTCCTTAACTAATTCACAGTTTGGGAAAAGCCTTACTTTCCAGATCTCTCTGAAATCTTTGATCTGTTTAATAATGTGGGTTGAAAGGGAAAACATAGCTGTAGGGGAAAATCTGATTAAACTTTGTGTGCTGGCTTTATTACTTTCTTCAATAAGGTTAATGCCAAACACTTTACCTTGTCATCCAATTTCCTTGCGTTGAATGCAAGTTCAACATAGTCGTCATTACCAGATAATTCTTCAGCAATCACCTAAAGGAAAAAGCATGCATCAGCCGCAGTGGTTGGATCACTCCGCCTGGGAGTTCACGAACAAATTTTGCTCATACTTGGTTCAAAAATCAACGAAGTCCGATGCTGGGAAAGGAGTTTTCTACAATGTTAGTGAACATGGCAGAGCACTTCCAGGTGCTCAAGGCAACTCTCTAGAATAGACAACAGTAGATAACTAGCTAGGTTTCATTTACGCTGAGCTTGAGAACACAGGAGATGGGGCAGCAGTTAGGAAGAGCTTCTTTCTTTATGGGTTACACAGCATTGGATGGACACCCATAAATAATTTTGCATACACACGCATATACATACACACATATATTTTTCCTTTGAGAAGTTGCAAATAAGGAGAAGCAGTAACATTTCTCCACTGCTTTGAGTCAGACCAACATGGCATGGGAAAATAAGCCAGTCCCCTACATTCTTTCCAGACCAAAGATTATATGGCCATCAAAAAAATGTTCTAATTCCTATTTTTCAAAATAGACTCTCCCTGGGCTTTCTGAGACATGAAGCTAGATTAGATAGAGAGATATCTAAGCCCTTAACTCTCAAGAATAAGAATCCTGACAAGAATTTTGGTATAAGTGAAAAGACAGTGTTACTGAAGAACCTCTTTCATGATGGCACTTTCCAATATTTAATATTCAGTGACTCCCAAAGCCTTGGAGCAGAAATTGGTGGGAAAACTTATGGGAATAAAGCAGTAACAGCAAAAATCTAGGGACCAGCCTAGTTGTAGATAGGTTCAACCATTTATAAATAATGTTTAGGACTTCACCATGCATTCAGAGGTGGTAGCATGTGGGTACCCTTAAATAATTGGTTATGTGGAGACACTGATCTTTAATTCAACTATATCTCCACACTATCTGAGCTCAACTTATCCATTATGAATTGGGTCCACACTGGTAGCCTCTGGGAAATTTTATTTGACACCTAATATTAAAGCCAAAATGTTTGCCTACCGAGGGAAATCCACCCCCAAACCTATGACCACCTAAGAAGTAGGAAACATGAGTCCAGATAGACAGTAAGAACTCAAGAACTCGGCAAACCAGAAACCATCCTATTTAGATTTTTCATTTTATTTGGTGCATTTTCTTTTGCACCAGACCACCTTAGTGCCTGTAACACTCCACTTGAGCAGAGGCCTTTAACTGTTTTGTGGTCACAGACACCTTTGGAAAGAGGATGAAAGAAAAATGGGCACATATTTTCAAGTGTTTTCCAAAAGCTAGTAGAACCATTGTTTAAATCCAAAGACTCACATTTAAGAGGAGTATTTAAGTATTTAAAATTAAGAAGGAGAAAGAGTTTCTGTGAGATGTATGTAGAAAGAAAATCTCTAGGGTGTTTAGAGAAAAGGTGGCAAGGCAAGGTTTTGTTCCCAGGAGAAAGAACCATGGCAGATCTCACATCTGGGTCTACCATCCCAAGCTTTCCTGGGTTTGGGGAGTCAGCCTTTGGGCACATGGCATTTTGAAGCACCCATGGGGTCTTTGAGCCATTTGAACCATTTGTTCATGATTGAACATGGCCATCAAGAAAAAGCTTTGATGTGACTGCATCATTTCAAATATTTAAGCAACAAGCTTAGGTAGGTTATTGTAAGAATGCTCATAATCTTCACCAGTAGGAATCCTTTTGAATTTTTCCTTCAAAAAATATCTTACATTAAAAATATATAAATCAATCACTTTCAAGTTAAAAAGAAATGTTTAAAGGAACTCAGGAGGTTTGCTTCCTGGCAATTTGCCTCCCTAGCAATTTAGATTCTCCTGGTCCTTTCTTCTACCTTTCACTTATCAACTTATCTTGGTCCACACAGCCAGATGGTTAGACCACTTTCTCTACCTTTTCTTAAAGGCTCTAATACAAGACATCAAAGTTTCAAATCTAGGAAAATCTAGTATTTTATTTAGAAGTACTTCTAGCATTGCCCATAGAACATTCTGAAATCACATAAAGTTACTATAATATACACTGTCCAAAATAGTAGCTATTTCATTAGTAGCTATTGAGCACTTCGTATGTGGCTTGTGTGACTAAGCAATAAATATCTCCTTTTATTTTATTATAAATAATTTTATTTAAGCTTAAATAATCACATGTGGTGAGTGACTACCAAATAGGACAGCATAGCTCCAAACTATTACATTAAAGAAGTGCATTAAATCCTGGGCTCTCTGTCTCATAGGCAATAAATCAAACCTTGTACTAAATATGATTAGAGCAAATTTCTAATTCTCATAAAAATGAGAGCCAAAGATAGGTAGTTTTGATTATTTGAAAAATCCCACACAATTCCATATTCTTACTGAGCTTGATGACTCCATCTTTATCCCCCACCAAAATCTACATTGCAATTGCAGAAGGGCTTAGTAAAAGCAAATGGCTTCACTTTCAGATCCTTTTTTCCTTTACCCCCTTTTCCTAAGGGTGAAAATGTCAAAAGTATATTGGCAGAATGGAGAAAGAAGAAAAAGAAAGAGGTGGCTCAGATAGTTGAGCAATTGTGGCATCAACTCCCAATAGTCACAGAGTCTGCTTCCCACAAGTCTGATGTGCCCCGGCCAGCTGCACTGGGCACCTGGGCAGCCTAGAGAGGGCTTACCGTGATGGAGGACTTCCCTGCAGTGTTCCCATGCTTCAGCAAGGATTTGGACAGCTTTCTCTGGGACACAATCTGCACAAAGGAAATGAAAGGTGAAGATATAGGTCATATAACTGCAAGTCTATTTTTTAAATTTTTCCTCTACAAAATTCTGCATTTACAGCTCTGCTTGAAATTGACACCTACGTCCATTAATTTTCCAAGGATTGCCCATGAATCTCTCCTAAACACAGGTTACTCCCTGTTTCCTCTTATGGCTTGTGATGTAAGAGAATGTGTGATGACTTACAGGTAATTCAGTCAATTAGGAGGTGGTTTAATTGTTGCTGAGGGATTGATATTGAAATTAGATGGCAAATATTAGATATATGTACATTAAGATAAAGTAGATGAAGTTTCAGAATGATCTCAAATTAGCACTGAAACCTGTGTGCAAACTGGGGGATGGGGAGCAGGGAGGGCAAGAAATCCCAGATCTAAATATATACCTTTTGTATCTATTACCTCTGGAGTTCTATTTTTAATATAGTCATTAGGAAACTATAAAGTAAGTCATCAGGAAATTGATTCTCAGACAAGCCAACAGGGGTAATTGGGGTCCTCTCCATGCTTAAGTGTTAATGCACGTTTGATGACAATGAAAATTGTTACTATAGTAGGAGCTATTTTTAGCAGACCCTGACCCATCCCTCTGTTCTGCTCTTTCTTCCTTTTTTGAGAGGAATGTGGCAAGGCATTGAGGCCCCGATGGGCATACTACCCATGATTCCCAAAGGAGAAGAGCCTTCAAAGAATCAAGTGAAATCCATGCTCTTGCCTGGAGAGAACCAAGTCACCCCTTGGACTAGGCAACTTCTTGTGTAATTCCCTCTCCTTGAGTGTGGGATGGATCCAGTGGCTTGCTTCTAATGAAAGGAATACCGTAGAAGTAATGGTCTGTCACTCCTGAGATGAAGTTGCCGATTGACTGTGGCTCCCTTTTGCTCACCACCTCTCACCCTCTCTCAGAGCCCCCTGGGGAAAGCTGTGAGAAGCTGTAGAGAGCAGCCCATGTGGCCAAGGCTTGATGTCTCCAGCCAGCAGCCAGTGAGAACCTAAGGCCTTCCAACAGCCACATAAGTGAGCTTGGAAGCAGGTCCTCCCCCAGGCTGAGCCTTGACATAACTCAACTGAAGCCTGGGAGAGACCCTGATCCAGAGGACCCAACCATGCTGTCCCCTGCCCCCCTGATTCCTGGCACACAGGAAGTGTGAGATGTTTGTTTTTTAAAATCTGTCAAGTTTGGGGGTAACTTTTTATGCAGTATTAGGTAACAACACACATATTATTTCCAGAGAGAGAGGAAAGGAGATCACTGCGAAAAGCAGGGAGATGAACTTATTCTCTGAAATTCTTATATATTTTTGTCTCTGTGTTAGAGCGACGAAAATTCTGAGTGTGCTAGTGTCCAATGCAGAAAGTTCAGAGAATATCCCCAGGCTAAGCAAATTTAAAGACACTGATGTTTAGTTAGCTATAATCTGAAGGGGAAAGAGTATTTCTGTAAAAAAAAATCACCTGGTGATGATGATGATGATGATGATAATGACAATGAATGCAATGGGAGCTCACATTTAAGGAGTACTTATTATGTGGTAGATGCTTTATTCACTCCACAAATAGCCCTCATTGTAATCTGGGTGTGGTGCTAGGCACAAAGAATAGAATGGTAAGCAGAGTCAGATGCAATTTCTGACCTCATGAAGCTTATGTTCTAGTGGCAGAGATAGGAAGTAACCAAATGGCCAAATACTCAAAGAAAACTCATCAGGAAGGAGAGATGCACTGGCCATGGTGAGGACAATGAATAGAGAGGTGGTAGGTGGAGGAGAGTAGACCACATAACAGTCTCCTGAAGTAGTCCAGGCAGGAGATGATGGTGGTCATGAAGATAGAAAGAAGAGGCTGGATTTATGAGATAACCATTTGTAAAACAATCAGGATTTGGAAATGGATTGATATGGAGAGAGGGAGGCTTCATAAATATATCACTGGATCAGATGCTCATACCATTCACCAGGATAAAGGATATGAGAAGGGGACATTAAGTTTGGGAGCAAAGAACATGAGATCGTGGTTGGAACAGAGCAGGTTGAAGAGGAGAGGAATAGGGAAGGAAATGCAAAGAGTACATGAAGATGATTCTTTCAGTAAGTTTGGCCATGAAGTAGGGAAGAGAGAGAGAATCTGGAGGGAATGAGAAATTGAGTAAGGTTTTGATTTAGTGATCACTTTATTGCTAATTTCATGGCCCCACAAATTTGGTATTATTAATTTTCTTTTCCAGATGAAAAAAAATAAGACATAGGGATTTTAATTAACATTCCCAAGGCCACAAAGCTAAGAGGCAGGGATTTGATCACAGGTCTGACTCCAGGAACTGATCTCTAGCAACATGCTGATGGGTAAGCAAACTCATGAAACAGACTTAGAAAATTTTCACAGCTGGATTTGTACTAGATGTATTTGCTTTTACCCTGGATCCCATGTTAGTGTGCTTAATCCTGGAGAAGGTTGTAAAGAAATAAGCAAGTTAAATCTCAAGAATGAAGTAATCTGAAGGCCTTAGTTAAGGCAGTGTAGCATAGTGATTAAGGATGTAGGGTTTGTTGTTGTGGTGGTTTTTTTTTTACTTTACAGGGGCTATGAATAAAATGATATGAAAACAAATTTCAGATGGCAAAGGAATTGGCTTTCCAACCTATAGCTGTTTCTGAATCCAAATGCCTCACCTTGTCCACCCTACTCATTGAGAAGGTGCCTGTTGCTCTTATTCCGTAGGCAAAACCATTATCCCAGATAGGAAAGCTACCATTTCCTAGAAAAATGTGGAAATTATTCTTGAACTTCAGTTGAACCAAAACACAGAAAAACAGAAAACAAACAGCAACTAGGCAATGGAAGACTGTTCAGTTTCTCTCCAGGAGTTTTCAGCAAGCAGGGATGAGGAACACAAAAGAATAAACGACGAAACGGGGGTCACCAGTAAGTAGCAGCTGGGTCAACATCAGACTACTGGAAGGTAACACACCTCATTTCAGGATAAATCTGGTCTCAGAAACACTTCTGTTCATTGTCATTGTATTTCATCCACATTGGTTACCTACCAGTATGGCTCCACGTGACCCCAACAACCCTCTCAGCACTGTAATACCCTACTCTCTGGCTTATCGGTTGTGGGTGGATTTTCTTTACAGTATGTCTTTTAAGATACACATTATCATTCTTCAAGGAAGACCAAGGGAGACTTAATCCATGAGAACTGGATGGTCACAGTTCTCTGTCCTCACTCTTATCTAGAAAGGCCAGCATTTCCATTTATAGGGTGTGAAGAGAATGCTACTATGTTCCATTTCCTGCCTTTTACAAATTCTAGGAAGATGAGCCACTTCCAAAAAAATATTCCTTCTTTAGATGCGGGCCATTGGGTATACAAATGGCTAATCGAGCAGGCAATTAAACTCATTTTACAGCCCCTAGTCCTCCATCTCAGCTCCAAAGAATGAATGATAATTAGAGTTTCAAACCTTTCCTTATAGTAATGATC
>PVKM010041156.1:0-13219 GCA_004027735.1 Carollia perspicillata
TGACACCTCATGTTTCCATTGGATGGAGCTTCTCTACACCTTAGCGTTCTCACTTGCAAGTGAGAGGCTTAAGAAGAGATGCTCTCCAACCAAAGTCAATCCTTTCCACCTCCAATATCCCATGTTTCTGAGGATTATTGTTTGGCTTCTGTGTATAATGCAAATAATGTAGACAATACTGTTGTTCTTTCCACTTGCCTACATCACAGCTATCAGAAAGGAAATAGTCTTGAAAATCCCTTCAGATACCTCAAAACAGAGCCAACAGATAATTGAAGGTCATTATTTTTTTAAAACAAATGTCAATATGTTAAAATTTCCATAGGAAATAGCTGGTAAGCAAGAATTTCTCAAAAGGTGCTTAATGCCGGTGCTAATCAGCTCACTATATATATATATATATATATATATATATATATATATATATATATATATATACTGAGCTGATATATATTTATTTATTTATAATTTTTTTACTGTTTCTGCTGAAAGGAGAATTAATTACCTCAATAGCCTCATTTTTTTATATGCCTAAAAAAATGCATCCCCCACTCAGTGGAGAATAAACTAAATTTGATACAGAAAGGTCTAATGGGAAGCTAAAAATAGCACTCTAATCTTCTTGAAAGAACTCCCAGTACTCCCTCTCCCTCCTTCTAGAAAGACTTTCTTTTTCTGAAGCTACTAATGAATGGTTCTTGTTTCCTTGTGATTCTCTCCCTCATCCTATCCTCCCACATATTTTGTTTTTTTTTCCTCCCACACATTGGGAAAGACTATTAAAGTTCATTTCCTTCCAATATTCATGATAATTAGTCTTCAAATCTATTGGCTCCTTTACAGAATAATCCCAGTAACTTTGCCATGAAATCCCGATTTGCTAGAAGCCTTCTTTAAAAATTAAGATGGTGCCTTTCAGCTTTCAGTACTAGATGTAAAGTTCTCTCCCTAGCACACAAAGTCCCCCAGTGGTCCAGCAGTCTCTTATCCCAACTGCTTCAGTTGCAATACGTGTTCCCCCATGACTCAACAAAAACGGCCTTCCTGAAAGTCATTGATAATTTCCTTCTCCCACATTGAGTAGTCCATACACCAGATGTTCTCAACGTGCTCTCTTCCCTTATTTCGTAGTATAATGCTCTCTTCTGATTTTATTAAATATTTCTCATTTCTTCACTTGGCCTCCTAGTGTCTTCTTATCTAATAATATGAATTCTCTGATTCCTTAAGCTGTTCTTAAACTTCTCTTTCGTTGCTCTATTTCGTGGGAAGAATACCCATTCTCAGTTGCAACTACAGCTTCTCTGCTGATTATGCTCATATCTTGCTCTTGCGTCCTCATCTGAACTACAGTCCCAAATCTCCAGGCCTACTTACATTTCTACCTGTATGTCCCCGCCACACCGCAAACCGGGTATGTGTGGAAACCAAACTCTTCTTGCCTTACAAATGACCTCCCCTCCAACTTTCTTGTCAAATGGCTGCAAGATTCTTTGCCTCAGTGAGTCTCCAAACATGTAAACTTGAGTTAGCTCTGATTACACACTCCTTTCATTCCATCTCCAGAATCAGGCCCCAGATCCAGCATGGTTTCCCCCACAAACACGAGTGTAGTGGAGGGGGAAAGGCCTTGGGGCAGATTGGACTTCTGTTTAAATATAGCTAAATTATTTACTAGACCTTTGCATGAACTTGGGTATATTATGCAACATCTAGCAGTTTCAGTGTTCTCGCACGAAGAAAGAAAAAAATACTTATATGGAGTTGTATGGATGATTGCATCTTAAATGTACCTCATGCGGTAGGACTAAAACACATATTCGTTGCTCCTTGGGTCCCTTCTCTTCCTAGCTGTTCCTTTCTCTGAGTTACCACTGCCACAGGGTTGAAGTCCCTTAGTCTAATGTATTTAAAATATGACACACACAGCCCCCATTCTTTAATTCACTGCATCCCGCTTTCTTCCTATGGACCTGCTTCCCTAATGAATACTGGCAGTGTCCTCTGACTGCTTTACTCAAGGTTCACCCCCTTTCTTTGGCATGTAAATGTGAAACTTCTTGGATTGTCTTTAAGGTTCCTGATGGTTCCTTTTTTTGTTTCCCTTGAGCCAAACTATTTTTCTGCATTTCCCCTTCCTCCATAATCTGGATCCTTTGCCCTAGTTTTCCAGACTGCCCTGATCTCTTTCCCAAGGCCACTCTGGTCTCTTTCCCTCAAATGGTAACACCCTCCTGCCTCTAACTTTGCACCTCCTAGTGACAGATCAGACTTGCAACCCTTATAAATCTTTGCCTCCACTCTCCAGCCTCCCAGACCTCCCTCCAGCCCTTCTTGCCTGTCATCCTGATTAACACAAAATAGCATTCCAAACTGTGTATAATTTCTACTGTGTTACATGAGTGCTTATAATTCCTTTGGTTTCACATACCAGTAGTATATCAAAACCAAATCTCGTTATTGAAATTAGTTTTATTTCTTTTGCCGAAGATCTTTGAAAATCATTCACAACCTTCATTTCATTTCTAAAAGAATATTTTACAGAAATAGAGGAGCATGATGTTAGAATTGAAAAGCTTAAATTGAATAAATTTAAATTCATTTTTGAAAATTCTTTCATTATCCTTATCCTTTTCTTTTTCATTTTGATGCGGACCAGAAGAAACTACAAGGGAAATTCTTAGACTGGCATTTCAGAACTTCCATAACTGTCTCCATATACCTATTGTTCCTGTAACAAGGGTAAACAGGACTTACAGAGTCCTACAATCTGTGTATCTTTTCTACAAATTTAAAATTATTCCATATAAAAAGTTTAATTAAAATATTAAAGAGATCCTATTGGCAAATTCCTTGGGAAACTTTGGGTTAAATAATGCCTAACTGAGTTTCTCAATTCTTATAACTATCAGAGTTTTTTTGAGATACCAAATATGCATTATGACTGTAACAAAAGGAATGTAGGATATCATATTTCCGAACATCTTTAGTCAGCAACCTTTCTCTCTTCAAAAACCAGTTGTCCAAAGGAGTTCCCATAAAGCTATCCGCTGATTTCTCAAAAGAAACCTTACAGGCAAGAAGGGGCTGGAAGGAAGTATTCCAAGTCATGAAAGGGAAGACCCTAACATCCAAGATGACTCTATCCAGCAAAACTATCATTTAGAATTTAAGGGCAGATAAAGTGCTTCCCTGACAAGGTCAAGTTAAAGGAGTTCATCATCACTGAGCCCTTATTATATAAAATGTTAAAGGGACTTACCTAAGAAGAAGAAGAATATAAAAAACTATGAACAGTAAAATGACAAAAACTCAAAACTATCAGCAACTAAACCTAAAAAACAAAAACTAAGCAAAGAATTAGAACAAGAACAGAACCACAGAAATGGAGATCTCATCAAGGGTTATTGGGGCGGGGGGAGGAAAAATGGAGGGGAAAGGTACAGGGAATAACAAGCATAAGTGGTAGGCATAAGACAGACAGGGGGAGGCTAAGAAGAGTATTGCAAACAGAGAAGCCAGAGAACTTATGTGTACGACCCATGGACATGAACTAACGGAGGAGTCCTGGAGGATGGGGAGGCACAGGGTGGAGGAGGGATAAAGGGGAGAGAAAAATTGGGACAACTGTAATAGCATAATCAATAAAAAATACTTTAAAAAATGTTTAAAAAGCAGCTTTCCAGAAAAATGCTGACACTTTTTCCCAATGTTTCACAGTCTTCTACTCAACATCTGACCTTGTTCAAATTTTAATCAGCAACTTTTGCTGAAGAAAGATGCCATGAACATGCAACTGGCAAGAGACTTAACACTGGAAGATACCCTGATGAATGAGAAAATCAGCATTAAAGTTATATTAATAGGCTGCTTCAAGTCCTGGCTGTTGTGGCTCAGTGGACTAAGTGCTGACCTGTGAAGCACAGGGTCACTGGTTCGATTCCCAGTCAGGGCACATGCCTGAGTTGTGGGTCAGGTCCTCAGTAGGGGTCGCACAAGATGCAACCACACATTGATGTTTCTGTCCCTCTCTGTCTCCCTCCCCTTCTCTCTCAAAATAAAGAAATAAAATCTTTTTAAAAATAGGCTACTTCAATTGACCAAACTTAACAGGAAGAGTATAAAATGGTGGATACATAGCCCACTTTTATTTGTATACGAAGTAAAAATAAAAAAATCAACCACGTAAGTGTACATGAGGAAGAATAGACTCAAGTGCCTATCATGTTCCTCTGAGGAGCTGTGTGTTACTTCTAGAGGTAAAGTTAGTAGAACTGTTATGCTTAGTGAAGAGGACCTTTATAGTCAAGTTAAGCCCATCTCTGCAGATCTGTTTTGTTTAATTCTATCTGCTGTATCACAAAAGATCCTCAATGGATCATTTCTAGAGGAGAAGGAACAGGAGGCTGGGTATCTCGGAAAACCGTATCATGTCAAGAAATGTCTTTTAAAAGTAGGAATTTAACCCTGATGAACACAAAGAGGATTTGACAGGGGCCCTAACATATACAAGGACACAAGGAGAATCAAACATATTCTGTGTAACTTCACAAGTCAGAAGGAAGACCTACGGAAATGGGAGGTGGCATACTTTAATTCAACACCATCTTTGTAACCATTAAAGTACCTCATAAAGGAACAGATATCCTTGAAGCAAAGTGAACTTTTGCCTCTTGGATTGTTTAAATAGAAGCTGGACATCCACTACCTCAGATTGCTGACAAGCTGTCTTCTACATTGCACCGAATACATGACTTGTACGAAGCCTTCCAGTCCTACGATCTGTGAATCTATAAAACCACAAGGAAGGAAAAAAATGAAGAGGTACGGAGAAAATTAGCAAACTATTGAAAACACTTCCTTAGGTACCTTAGACTCACTGTGTTTCTCTTCTAAACAGCTTCCCTGAAACAGTATTTAGAAACTGTCTGAACAAATGCTGGAGTTTAGCCAAAGAATCAGTGCCAAAGTGCCAACCCCAAGTGTGTGCCTAACAGATTTCTGATGATATAATTTAGGTTACAGTAGAAGACAGGAAATTGAATTTATCTAGATCAGGTATAGTTACACAAAAATTAAGCTTGCTGAAACAAACAAGCTGATTTTTTAAATCCATTATTTTTTCCTCCTATGGAAATAATTGGCTTATTTAAAAAAAAACCTCTATGTATAAATTCAAGCCCTCCTTTGAGTTTACTCCCAAGCTGACGCAGAACTAGCATGAAGTGAGTGACTGAGGCACCTATGACATCCAAGGTTAAGGAAACACTTACTCTCAATGTCCTATGAAGGTCTATAGGCTCAGGAACTGAGAGTGAGTGTCACTTTAAATTTCTTCAGAGGTACCTGCTTACCTTGCCCTGGTCCCAGACCTGTGATTGGTCAGGTCATCAAAGTCCCTCCCTGACATCACAGTAAATGGTATAGGTACTTACCTAAAGCACAGTTTGGTCTGTTGCTCAAGAGCTTAAAGTGAAAGAGACCTCAGGCCACAACTCTCAACCCAAGGTAGGCTTTAGGCAAGAGATCTGTACAAACTAGACCGTGTCAATGGCTTCAGCCCCAGGGCAGAAGAGGATGGAGCAGACTCTAAGGGATCTCAGGGCAGGCAGGGCTAGCAAAGATGGCAAGGGAGGGAGAGGCAGCAGAGGTGGGGACTGGGCAGCTCCTCTAGCCACCTGGAGCCTAGGGCTACTGGCCCCTGGGAACCTGCTCTTGACTTTCCATTAAAAAGCAGTGTGATTGGTGCAGTGACTGGTCATGGTGGATCAAAAATAAAGGACATCCAGAGTGTGACAAACACCAAAATACAGATCATAAGGGGTGATTCGAACCCAGAAGTAAAAATTTGGGGCAGCAGGGAGATAAAAGCCAAGTGCAAAGCAGCCATAGAAGCTGCTGTTAAAAAAAAACAAGAAAGAAATTACAATTCAGAATACAGTGTTGATAATGCTGCATCATGACCCTCTGTTGGAAGAGACCTAATCACAGACAACACTGTTAGAGAAGTCCAGCCATTGATAGACTGAGATGAAATTAAGGCAGAAGTTACAGACTGAGAAAAAAGACAATGGGCAGATTTACCACCAATTAAAAAAAAACTTTTACATAGAATCTGAAGCAACGAGTTCACTGTCTCAAGTGGAGGCAGACATCTGGAGAAAGGAAATTTCAATGTAATGTGAGATGACTTGAAAGTCGGTGAACAGCGTGCTATCCCCAACCCAATTTGTAAATTCGAAGATGCTTTCCAGAATTGTCCTGACTTGATGAAAAACATTTACAAAGCAGGATTTCAAAAGCCAACACCAATTCAATCATAGGCATGACCAATTATTCTACAGGGGATAGATCTTATAGTAGTTACCCCAACTAGAACAGGCAAAACACTGTCGTGTTTATTGCCTACATTTATTCGCATCAGTTCCCAACCAACACCTAGAAGACAAAGGAATGGTCCTGGCTGGCCAGTCCTTACAACAACAAGAAAATTGGCTCTTCAGGTGGAAAGTGAATGCTCTAAGTATTCATATAAAAGTCTTAAAAGTATTTGTATATATGGTGGTAAAGATTGAAAAGGACAAGCAAAAAACATCACCCAAGGCATAGACACCACTATTGTAACTCCCGGGCGACTGAAATGAATAACTTTGTCGACCTAAGAAGCATCACTTACTTAGTCTTAGATAAAGCTGATAAAATGCTAGATCCGGGATTTGAACAGCAGATAATGAAGAGTTTATTAGATGTGCACCCAGACCAGCAGACTATTATGACAAGTGCAACTTGGCTAGATACCATTTGTCGAAACACACAATCTTATTTGAAAGAGCCTATGATTGTTTCTGCTGGTTCTCTGGATTTAGTCGCTGTAAATACAGTGAAGCAAAATACAATTGTTACTACAGAAGAAGAAAAACAATCTCTTGTCCAAGAATTCCCATACTATCTATTGTCCAGAGACAAAATCATCATGTTTGTTAGCAGAAAACTTGTTGCTGATGACTTATCCAGCAATATAAGCACCCAAGGCCTCGCTACAATCACTGCATGGAAACAGAGAACACAGTGGCCGTGGGCAAGTCACCAGATAACTTTAAAAGTAGAAGTGTGAAAATACTGATCGCTACTGATTTAGCATCCCAAGGTCTTAATGTCATACACGTATGCAATTACAATTTCCCATAGAATATTAAAGAATATGTACACAGAGTAGGGCGTACTGAAAGAGCAGGGAAGACTGGCATATCCATGCCTCTTGTGACTAGCAAGGATTGGAAGATTGCCCTTGAATTGATTAAAATTTTGGAAACGGCAAATCAAAGTATTCCCGAAGCTCTTGTAACAATGGCTGAACAATACAAGCAAGTGAACAAATAAAGGACACAGGAGAAAAATCGAATATATCTCAAAGAAAACCCAAGGAGTCTAATAGAGATCTACATTGAAAACACTTGTATCAGACAACTGGAAGATTCAA
Source organism: Carollia perspicillata (assembly GCA_004027735.1). Taxonomy (NCBI): domain Eukaryota; kingdom Metazoa; phylum Chordata; class Mammalia; order Chiroptera; family Phyllostomidae; genus Carollia; species Carollia perspicillata. Next base: position 7,481 of record PVKM010041156.1, read on the forward strand.
GACATATTAAAGATATGCAGTATCCAGCCAAGACGCATAAGGAAGTATTGGAAACATACTGGCAGTTTGAATACAACCAATCCTTCAATAATGCCATGAAGCTTTACATACTGTGCACTCTCCTCAATACAATCAACACTGTTTTGAAAATGCGAGAGTGACAGATTAGGTTTGTGGGGGAGGGAATAGATGTTATGCATTGGTTAAAGTTTAGAATCTATTCTAGCCTGCCATGTGCGTCTGTGTCGTCTCTACAGACTTAGTGGTAGATCACAATGGTGCCTTCCTTGCTTTAAAATGGCTGCACTGAATTGAAAGAATTTTCATCAAGCCTGACACAGTTAAAATATTCCACTTTCACCCCGTGGTCAGTGCTACAACCATCCCTACAAATATCTCCATAATTGCCTACTTATTTTAATTCAAAAGAAAATAACAGCTAATTCTAGAAGATTCCAAGATTCTACCAGTTTTTGATAGATGTGACTAACAGCAGGGTGTCGAACTCAGTGGGAATCAGAGGCTCACACAAAGTCTGTTACTAACCCTTGGTTAAAAAGTTGGGGGTGGTCACTTGCCTTCAGAGGTCTGACTTTCTTCACTAATAAATTTGGATGGTAGTATTCAGTAATTTTAGGATTCCCTTCCCCTCTAAATTCTATGATATTATAGCCAAAATCATGTATCCCAGCCTTATATCAATACCTTGTTTTCTAATCTAGGGAACAAGCAAATTTTTGTGTAACAAACAATGAAACACTTTTTAATAACCAGAACAGTGCATTTTGCTTTTCTATTGACTTTTGTGATGTGACTCACAGGTTGTCTATTTTCTTTTCATCAGGTTTTATTTTTCAGATTGTCTTGAAAAGGTCAAAACCAGATATATACTTCAGGGAAAAAATGTGAAAGAGTAATATATCTTATATACTGGGTAAAACAGTAAAAACAATCAAATGACACTTTTGCCATAGGAACCGATTTTAGCGAAACTCCAAATTTATAATTCTACCTCTTATGCCTACTTAGATTCAATATGCATCTTCTTACATTGCAAAAAGAAATCCCCACAATGATGCTAAATTTTAAAATTCAGTATTTTTTAAGAACATTAGAATTAGTTAAGCCTTAATACTTCTGGCTAACTGAAAAAAAAGTTAATGCAACAATCTTTCTTCCCAGCATGCCTCAGCTGTGACAACAACAAGGAAGTCAGACATTAAGTGAAATAAAGAGGCAAACACTCCAAGTGTTTGAGGTTTCAAGTCTGGCTTCAAAGGTTCTTTATATAGGCCTCAATATCTCTTGATAAAATTAATAAAAATGGTTAACATTGTTTAGTGTTTTAGCTTATAATCTATAATCTTTAAAAACTCACCAAAAAGGCAATCTTATCCCCATTTTGCAGAAGATGAAACAAGGTCAGAGGAACTAACTTCCCTAAAGTCCAAGACAATATGCCTGTCTTGAGGTTGCCCACATGTTCTGATTTAGAGAAACAGAGGTATGTGCAAATTGACTCGAATGCAAAGCAGTCTGCGGCCTAACCTGTGGCAGCAGCTCAAATGGCCTGTTTCTGTTCACTCAGAGGAGAAATGATGGATGTTTAGCGAGTTGGAATATATGTTGTTTGCCAGAACTCCTCCTTGGGGCAAGGCTGTATTTGTTAGAAAGAAAAAAATGTGACGATGAAACCACCTGAGATAGACTGTGAGCTTCCTCAACCATGTTCAACAAACAACACCAAAAATTATCACTCAGTGACTTGTCTATGAGTAAGAAAGGGAGAGAAGCATACGTTTCTTCTCAAAGAAAAGGCAAAAAAGACTTATACTGTATGGGGATACGTAAGTCAAGGTAGAACAGTGGTTCTCAACCAGGGCTATTTTTCCCCCCTCCAGATATTTAACAACATGTGGAGAAAGTGATGGTTTGTTCAGCTACAGGGGGTGGGGATGCAGTGGCAAGGTGCTACTGGAACTACGTAGGTAGAGACCAAGGGTGCTGCAAAACAGAGAGCCCCAAACAACAAAGAATTATTTGGCCCGCAACACCAACAGTGCAGAGATGGAGAATCCATGAGATAGCAGAAGCAAAACAAAACTAGGTACATAGGAACCAAGAAAGGACTTCCGAGGAAAAACTACAGGATTTTTAAATTATATCTCGTGGGCTACACAGAGTAAAATCCTACCGCCTTCCTACTCTCGATTTCATCGATTATGAGTGGCTCTCCACCGGGGCCAATTTTACCAGTGTCTGGACACAGATTTGGTTGGCACAACTCAGGGGAGGGGTGTTAGTATATCCTGGGAAGAGTCCAGTGGTGCTACTAAACACCCCAGAATGCACAGGACAGCCCCTCAAAACAAATAATTATGTGGAGGTCAGTACTGAGATAGTTGAGAAACCTTGCAACGGATTAAGCACAAAGCCCTATGCAACCCAAATTCAATTGCAGAGAAACCAAAAAGGAAGTTCAGCAAGGAAAACAAAAGGAGGATGTTTATTTCTTGTGCACTGTTCGATGTAAAACCTTCCACCAACGTGCCAGTCTTTGTTATATACTATAACAATGAGTTTGAAAGTTAATTTTACATTCCAGGACACATCTGGCAATGTCTGTGGATATTTTTGATTGTCCCACTGAAGTGGCAGGATTGCCACCAGTATCCAGTAGTGAGCCGAGGTTAGGGATGCACATCTTATAATGCACAGGGCAGCACCCTACAAGAATGGATTTTTCAGCCTAAAATGTCTATGGTATTGAGGTCAAGAAATTGTGGTTTACATTGATCAACAAAGTTTTTGTGAGTGAAATGCTTTTTAGGAACTGAAAGAAATATTGAGCTCTGCATCCAAACTGGAACAGTGTGACGGCAGGGCACCAAGCATTCTTTGACATGGGAGACAAAGTATGAGCATTCGGCTGACCTCAGAGTCACTGCTATAAAATGCTTAGCATGGTGATTCACATCCAGTAGATACTCAACAAACCTTAGCTCCCTTCTGCCCTCCCTCTTCCATCACCCATTATATAATGCTTGGTCACAATTCCGGAAGCTGTTACTCACATTCTTTCCCCACCCCCCGTTGGAATGCCCTTTATCCTTCCTCTCTCCCTAGTCAGATCGGATTCATCATTCTGGGTCCAGCCAAAGTGCCACATCTTCCCTAAGCTCCTATCTGGTCTCCTCCGTTTCAAAACTCCTATAGGTCCTATTATCTGCAAATAATGTTGACTTCTGTACTGTACTAGTAGTTTGCATTCCTACAGAGACAGTTTTGAAAACTTCAAATCGATTGAGAGAAATTGACTTATCAAATATTTAAATTCAATATAAAAATATAACAGTTAAAACTCTATTATGCTACATGACTGACAAATCGTAAGAGAACAGTCCAGTGCTACATCTGCATAAAAACCTGTATATAACAAAAGTAGAAGTTTTAAATTCAATGAAGAAAGAAAAGACTATTCCAAAACTAGTTTACAATTTTTTAAAATATATCATACATACATAAACACATACCAGGACAATTGATTAACCAAAAAACTCCTATTTAAAATCCCCACTAGAGTCTTCCTTTTAAAAAAAAATGTAAAACACCTGAAGTTAATATAGGAAAATAATTTCGGATATCAAAGTGCGAAAAAATCTAAACATACAAGCACCCTTAGAAAATTTAAAGGTAAATAGTAATAGGTTTAACAATGTAAAAGTGAAATACTGAAAATATCATACAGGACAAAGGAAATACCATAGAAGTAATCTAAAATATATAACACAGTCCTAGTTATTTTCTTAATATGCAGGAATTTCTACAAGAAAAAACAAAAAATTAATTCTAAAACAGATACATGGGCAGAAATGTGAAAGGCAATTCAAGAAACGGACAAACAAGTGAACAATAAACATGTGAAAAGTGTGTAACTTCTTCATAATCAAAGGAATGAAAATTCACCCAATGACATAACTTGTTTTAATAGTGAATTTGGCTGTGATTAGAGAAAAACTGCAAATAGCTAAAACTAGTAAGGATGCAGGGTAGAAAACACTGATAAATTATAATTTGGTAAATTATGTTCCCTGGAAGGAAAGTTGAGGTTGTATATAACATCTCTATACATTTAATAGACTTGGACCCAGTAATACCACTTCCAGACATTTACCGTGAGCAAGATATATGTATATCTTCATATGTACATATGACTATCTTGGAGTGTGTGTATACACTTACATATTATATATATATATATATAATACACACACATGGCTATTTATCACATGGTTACTAAAAATAATGATATTATAGGGAAAAACCCCTCAATGTTCAATGATAGGGTATTAGTTAAATAAACTGCAGTATAATCTATTGCCATTTTGGAATGGCAGAAATCATGTTCTTAAAGAACATTTAAATGTATGAGGGAAATTATTTTTGAAATCATCTTTTTTTGTTTCTAAAAAATCACATTGGTCCATAAATCCATACAGAAAATAAACAAGTGAGATGGACACACATTGACACACATTAATGATAGCCACCATTTTCTACATTATGTGATTAAAGATGTATTTATTTTTATTGAATTTATTGGGGTGACATTAATAAAATTATAGGTTTCGGGTATGCAATTCTATAATACATCATTGGTATAATGCATTGTGTGTTCACCGCCCCCAAGTCAAGTCATCCATCTATCACCATTTATCCCCACTCTACCCACTCTTGCCTCCCCTTCCTGCATGCCCCGATCCCTCTGGTAATTACCATACTGTTGTCTTCGTCTATGCATCTAGTGATGGGCACTTGGGCAGCTTCCAAATCTTGAATATTGTAAATAATGCAGCAGTGAACATAGGGCTACGACAGACACGACTATTCTTTCAAATTAGTGTTTCGAGATTCTTAGGTTATATACCCAGAAGTGAGATCACTGGGTCAAAAAACAGTTCCATTTTTAATGTTTTGAGGAAACTTCATACGGCTTCCCACAGTGGCTGCACCCGTCTGCACTCCCACCGACAGCGTGCCAGGGTTTCCTTCTCTCCACATTCTCACCAGCACTTATTGTTTGTTGATTTATTGACGACAGTCATTCTGACAGGTGAGAGGTGCTATTTCTTTGTGGTTTTAATTTGCATTTCTCTGATGATTACTGACGTTCCGCATCTTTTTATACATCTATCTGCCATCTGTATGTCCTCTTTGGAGAAGAGTCTATTCAGGTTCTTTGCCGATTTTTTAACTGGATTAAAAAGGAGGCAGTAAATTATTCATTATTGAGAAGAGGCTCCAATGAAGTGTAGTCTAGGATGAGAGCTGACTGTAACGTGCAAATTAAGTTCTTCCCCTAGATGTTTTTTTAATGGGGACACTAAAACACAGGATTCTATAGGGAATTGCTGCATTTTGATAACAAATTGGAAGCATATAGAACAAGCCCAGCTTTTGAACACTCAGCAGCAATTACAGGAAGAAGCAGAAGGAGAAACCAGCAGAGTAGAAAACTTGAAGACACCCAATATCAAGGTCATCTGAACCAATAGCTTTAACAGCATTCACACTTGGCTGCACCTGGAGTACATCACCGGCTCTGACAGATTTGAAATGTAGCCGGCCAAAGAATTTCTTACAATCAACACCATAGCGGGCTCAGGGTGAATGATTCTACCTAATGGAGATACATAGCCAAAAGCAATGGGAATCGTCTCTTGAACACAAGAAGATTTT
>PVKM010041157.1:0-13220 GCA_004027735.1 Carollia perspicillata
TCAAGACCAGAGCTGGGGACAGGTTTCTCCCAGATAGAAAGGCAGGCAGAGCCTCAGAGCTGGCAGGCTGGTGACATGTCTGAGATTCCATCGCCATGGCCAACTCCATTTGCCCCACCCTGGAGATCCCCTGAGGCTCTGGTCCCAGCCATCTTACAGCTGTTAACAGTAGCTCTTCCGTGGGAATGGCTGGTCTTGGCTCATGCTTCACAGCCTCCTAAATCCTCTCAAACAAGAAACAGCTGGCTTCAGTGAGCCCCCAGCGCCCATACCTCTTGCTAAGTGGCCCCGGGCCCAACACTAGCAGCAGCCAGCCTAGGTGCACAGCTTGGCTTTGCCTGGGAATCTCCAAGCCCAGCACAAGTAGCAGCCATCTCAGACTAGGGTTTCCCCTAGGTGGGCTCATTTCTCAGCCCCTTTTGTCTTCTTTCACAGCAAGAAGAGGAAATCTGCTTTTCTGGAAATAGATGGGAGGGGGTGTGAGGGAATGGGTGAAGAGGTGAGGGGATTAAGAAGTACAAAGAGGTAATTACAGAATAGCCATGGGGCTGTAAAGTTCAGTATAGGAAATGGAGCAGCCAAAGAACTTACATGCAGGACCCATGGACATGAACACTGGTGGGGAGATTGCCTGAGGGAGTGGGGGTGCTGGGTGCGGGGGGGCAAAGGGAGAAAAATTGGGACAGCTGTAATAGCATAATCAATGAAATGCAATAGTTTTTAAAATTCCACGATTCACTCTCTCATAATGGCTCTCCTGGCAGCAGCGTCTCGGCCAGAATGCCTGTGGGCGGCTGAGTGGGGCGGGGATGTTTGCCACTGTGTGTACGTCAGAGCCTCAGAGAGAGAGGCTGCGGTCCTCACCCTGCAGGTGCCCAGCTGGTGTCTACCACGAGGCTGACTTCATCTTCGTTGTGGTTACAGTGTTAGCAGTCTCATGGGGGAAAGTCCTCTCAGCCTTTCCAGGATATCCGATACACACTTCCAGCACCATCTAAAAAGTGGGTGTAAAATAACTTTTCATAACAAAACAAATCATCTGATAACACAAGGGAAGGATTAGCGAGAGACTTCGCTGAAATTCCAACTGCCTTTCGTGGATGCAGTCTCCCATCTTTGTGCAGATAGAGATCACGGTTGCCAAGGAAACAGGACCAGAGAGAGAAAGACAGAAACTTTGTCTCGTTTGGTCTCCCCCAGACCCACAAAGCAAGACGGCCATAAGCAGAGCTGGAGGAGATTATAGTAGATTTATAATTTACTTAGTCAAATTGCTTTTAATTCACAGTCAGGCCTCGATGTAGACGTTTTTTCTCTGAAAGTTAGATCTTGCCCGTAGTTGCCCAATGTCTGACAAATAGCAGAGCTTTAGCATTCATTGTCTGTGATTAAACTCAGTGCAGGACAGATGGCTTGTCTGAGTGTGTGTGAGACAGGCAAGGCACTGCAGCTTTGCGACGGGCCAGAGCAGGAATTAGCTGCTAGGTTTTCGCATGTATCCGTACACTCACGTGCGCCGTGAATGCGGCTGTGAAACCTATTTAAGTGTTCTCGTGTTATTCAAAATATTCCCAAACACAGCGACAGCTCTCCTTTTGGCGAACCAGATGCCCTAATCTCAACCCCATTAACTCAAAATCCATTTTCCTCATACTATACTTACTGGGTACATTTCATTTATTCTGACATTCGAGATGCAAACAGTGTCCTTGTGAAAACCCAGCTTACCCAGAGCCCACAATGTTGGTCTCCATTTCATCTTGATGAAACTTTCTAGGGGAAATAATTACTTTATTCAACAAACATTTGTCTGTGGAAACAAACAAGACCAGACAAATGAGAACATGCAAAGGCCATTTGTTCAGAGGGAAATATAGCAAGGGAGTCGGCCACTGCCGCTTGGTTTTGGCAGAGGGGTGGGAGCGTTTTACAGTGGGGAAGAGGGACAGCCCTGATGGGAGGCTGGGGGCGGGGGAAGCGGGCTCCTGCGAGGTAGTGAGGGGTGAGTATCTGGCTTTCTCTGGGTGGTCCTCAGTTGGAAGCAGGTACAAAAGGTAGGGAGGGCATCAGTTATTAATCAAGTCCTGGCCATTCTGTGCCAGTTGTTACTGGGGCCATTGTTCGACTCGCGGGACCGCTTGCAAGAGACAGTGGTCTGACTTCCTGCAAGTCTGACTGATTGGTAGACTGCAGGCTGGCTTCCTGGGCTGGTTTCTGTGGAGAACAAGTTGTTTTCCTGGGCTGGTTTCCGCAAGTTGTAGAGCAGATTTCTATTTTTATTACGGTCTGGCCATCGTCCGTTTGCATAGTCAGTCTCTTAGTCAATCAATAATCATTAAAGGTACAAAAAAGTACACAAAGTGCAAGCGTACGGTTCAATGGATGACTCCGTATAACAGCCACTCGGGGGACCCCGTTTATTTTTAAATGCTGCACCACTTTTCTTCAGAAGCCTGTGGTCAAGGAACGTTTGGAGTCGCTGTAGATTCTCTCCATGCGTTTCTTCAGTCCTCATGTCCAGGGGTGGGACTTCCCGGCTACCGGCCTCCTCGGACCTTCTCATGAAGCCAAGTCTGCCCAGACACCACGGCCGGGCCGGGCAGGGTTTCCCACAGTCAGCTTCAGCCCCGGGAATCACCCTCCTCCACAATCCTGGACCAAGAGGAGCAAGTCAGGGCTCGCGGGCCTGGAAGCCCAGGTCCACCACTACTGTGGGCAGTAATAATCTCTGACACCAGTTTCTTCATCTACAAAATGGGGCTGGCAACCGTGTCTGCTCTCCTACGGCCACTGTGAAGATGAAGTGGAGCTACGGGCACACGATCCTGGGCACAGACAGGCAATCAGACTCACATCTACCAGGTGTATTTCTCCCACTGGCAGAAATGACTGAAAATGACTGAAAACCTACCATGTGCCAGCCCTGAGCTCGGTGCTTCCTCTCACATTTATGTTAAATCTTTCTATTAGAGACTGCTGATCATCCTTGTTTTACGGATAAAGGAGCGGAGGCTCCGAGATGCTGAGACCTCTCTATACTTGCCTCGATTGCTGTGTGGATTAGATGAGATGATTGTGGAGCGTGTCCTGGGTGTGGTCCTGAGCGCTCGGGCTCCAGGGCTGTTGTTGAAAACGACCCCGTAGCAGCCGAACAACGGCCATCCAAACTGATATGGCCACCGTGTGGCTGATGTCTTGTTTCCTCCTATCTGTCTGCGTGCTTCAACTGAGATGACAAAGAAAAGGATCTCCAGAAAATGAAGTTGGGTCCCAACTGTTTCTATGTGAATCACTCTCAGCCCTTCTGAGAGGTAACACCAACACTTTTCCTCCGCATTTAAGTGTCAGATTCCCAGTCGCACTCTCCCTTCTTCCCTGTCACGTGGTGTCATATATGGTGTCACCAATAGGCTTTCCATGGGTCATCAGCACCGTGCGCTTGGGATCGGAGGACACTTGTCCCCGAGGCTTGGCTCGAGGCCAGCCTCGCCCAGCACGGGACTGAGCGACCCTCCTGTGAAACCTGAGGCGTCTGCTCTGGCATCCAAGTTGGTCCATGTCCAAACGCTGTCATTGCCCTCTGCCTACGTGTGAGCTCTCCGAGTTCTAATTAGGTGGCATTTATTTTCTATCCAAAAAAGATTATGCCCCACATCACTCTGCACATTAGGACGGCAAGGGGTCTAACCCAAGACGACAAAGGAGCGTCTCACTGTGACAGGAGAGATCAGGGGGTGGGGACAGGAGGCTTCATCTGGCTGCAGCCTGCGCCAGCTGGGCTGTCAGCCTGCAACTGGGAAGAGGTAAAGTGAGCCAGAGGGTTCAGCGTGTGGTTTCCTGTGCTGCTACAGGGAAGCGGGACGCCCACAGTTCCACTTACTTTAAACGGTTTCTAAGGCAGTGGCAGACGAAAAGAGGATTGAACTCTAGTCCCTTCTCATAGCTTCTGTCAAAATGCAACCCACAAGGAAGACAAAAATTAAATTCCTGCTAATATACAGTATGCTGTCTTTTTTTTTTTAAACTAAAGCTCATGTATTTTATTTGTAGGAAAAACATTCAGGCCCTCATGTTGAACTTCTATTTAATTTATTGAAGTGACATTGGTTAATAGGGCCATGTAGATTGCAGGTGTACATTTCTGTGACACACGATCTGTGTGCTGCACTGTGGGCACACCACCCACCCTCAAATCATCTTCCGTCACCGTATACTTGGCCCCCTCTACCCTCTACCACCCTCTATCCCAAAATGCTGTCTTAGTATTGCATGGTACGTGACTTTTTATATTCTAAACCATGAATAACCCATATTTTGCCTTGCTTAAAGAAATATCCAAAAAGATAAAATTTAAAAAGTACTTAATGTGTAAAATTGCTTCACTTAAAAGTATGTAACTCAACAGTGAAATAAAGGACACTCAAAATATTTGAAATAATCCTCCTTTTGATTAAACCAGAAAAGGCACACATTTTCAATGGCTAAAATCATGTGTTTTTAACTAAAGATCCACACACACAATGAAGAGAAAATCTCTAATAATTTATTTGACCTTCAGTTTCACATTGTGAAAAAAAAAGTAACAGTTTTACAAAACCTCAAAAATGTAGTAGTAGGAAACAAGTACATAAGAACATTAACACTTTACTTCTTCAACTTACACAGAGTTTTGTACGTGAACCACATACTCAATAGCCCAGAGGAGGATATTATTCAGCTCTAATCACCCTCATTCAGACAGGTGTCAAGCCCAGAGAAAAGGGGGCTGCACGATTATAGCAGAAGTGGAAGGCTGCCCTTTGTTATTTGTTTCCACGGCAACCCGTCCACAGAAAAAGAAGAACCTTCTCTGTCTTATGCCAAGGTTTTTGTATGCGCTGCGCTGTGAATTGTATTTGCTTCAAAGTGTGGGACGTTTCACAGGGTGAGAATGGTCAAGTAGTGAGCCCAAATGCCTCCATCAATTCAAAGAGCGGGAGTCCAGAAAGTTCCCTGCAGGCTGGGGGCCCACCCTGACCATGGCTCCCTCTGGCTCACACACAGTAAATAATGGAGGATTCAAGGACAGACCACGACTCTGAAACAGCTGTAGAAAATTCATCCCGCTTTCAGAAGCCATGCAGTGACACACGCAGCTCAGCCTATTTGCATCATAAACTACAGAGCTGTAACTGCTACAATAAAACGACACCGGGCCACACTGCCATTGTACACTTAGACATCTGCATTGCTTAGAACACATCTAGGAGTGAAAGACCGACTGCTGGAAAGTACTGTGGTTCTTTTATTCCAACGGCTCATGTATTTTGGTCCAACTCTAGCCCACTTATTCATGGCATGGACAGACATGCACAATTAGTCTCTAGGTCTCAGGTGGGAAGAAACGCTACGGGTTTATCTGTCAATGCAAACACACAATGTAAAAGGTGGATATCAGCCTCACACCTAATTTTCTAAGCGCAGTAACGTGAGCAACACCGCGGAAAGCAGTGCGAGAGCAGAAACTCTGGTCTTCCCCAGACGCCTCTGAGGGAGCTCTAATGTGAGTCTAGTATTAACACCTATCACAACACATGTTTAGTAAACAAGCCTGCAGACTAGCAAAGAATGTATTCACAACCAGCTCCCAACCATCCCGGAAACCCTCGACAGCGGCCACTGCTTACGATTCTTTGGTGTGTTGTGGCCAAATGTGTCACTTTTGTGCACCCAGGAGTCCTTATGGAGACCTACCCACAGGTGAGCACCGAGGTGCACGTTGTTCCAATGTTCATGTTGTCATGGAGAACTTGTCACACTTGCTAAGTTGTCTAGCAAGGAGATCAACAGGTCCAGGTCAAGCAAATCGGGCGAATGAATTAATCTACATCCGTGATAATTCACTTTTTTCCCCCCTGTGAACTGTGGTTATGGCCAAGCATTCTCACGGGGTAAATAAATAAATAAATAAACAACAAACTGTGGGCTATGTCTTCACCTGTGCCCTATATACAGAACTATTCCACAGAATCTTCCAGGATTTCAGGATATTACACAAAGAAAACAACTGCAAAGCAATTTGGTCCTTTCCAAATTTCAGTAGCCGAGACCGAAGGAGGCGAATCTGATGGGAAGGGGAAGAAAGAAGCCCCCCCCCCCACGAGCCATCAGCACCATCAGCACCACCGGAGCCCGGAAACCCCACTCCGGAAACCCCACTGAGCTGGTGAGTCTAAGAAACAGGCTTTCTCTCCCCCTAGGGCGCAATGTGAGTTTCTGTTTTGTAACCCTCCCCTGTCCTGACATTTACAAAACCCCTCCCCTTCCCGACCCACCCTCCAGTTATATTCCACACTGTAACTCCAAAGTTTTCAATTTGTGCAGCAAAGCACATCACAACAGCCACAAAACTGTGCAAAACGTACAACCATTCACGCACGTCCATACACGTGAAGACAACCGTGAGCATTGTTTCAGCATGCAGGCATCAACATAATAAATAGCTAAATCTATCACAAATTTCTTAACAGCCCAGGAAAAGTCTGAAGTCACTTATAAATAGAAAAGATCATCTACCAAACAGCTACCAACAACGCCCCCATTGTCCGGAAACCTCCCTGGGGGCGCAACCCCTCAGAGATGAGCGGAGTCCGCTGTCCTCGCTCCGCAGCCAGCACGCCAGCTTCCCTCCTGGCCCCACCGGCGGGCTTTCAGTCTCCAACAGCAGCTGGTGCGGAGGCTTCAGCTTGCTCCTCAGAGAGCGGTGACAACCATTTCAAATTTTACACATAAATGGTGGAGCCCATGGAAATCAAACGCTGAATGCGCTACAGCAAGGGAAAAGGCGCGGCCTTTTTCTCCCTTTGAGGGGCTGATTAACGCTGACATTAATCCACAATTACAAGACAAGGACTAGATCACGGGTTCATTCATTCATATTTAAACCATGTGCTGCTTGCACTGAAAATCCCACCCCTCCCCCACCCCGTCCTTCATGTCCAGTTGGAGCATGTACAAGGCGCGGCCGACGGCGCAGCCGAGTCCGGCAGCAACTCCTTTTCTTTTTTTCCTTCTCGTCACGAAGTCTGGCCTCTCCAAGATAGAAATCGCTTCTTGAGCTAAAACAGAGGGACAAGACTTTTGTTAGTAGTCTCAAAATCTTTAAAAAATACTACTACTAAAACTCTGGACAGAACCGGTCAATATTGCTTCCGAAGGCCTCGATCACACCTTCAGGAGGAAGTGTGGGGACCTGGGAAGTGCGCACGCGCACACGCAGTTGGCTGCAGCCTGGCCGAGTCCACGGGGTCCCGAGTGGGGCCTTCCCTCCTTTTCCAAACACACACGTTCGAACTCAAACCCGTGTGTCTAGGTGCTGTTGTCGGTTGCCATCTTCTGCTCACAACATGTGAAATCCCTCTCGGGGGTTAAACAGAGCCACTTGAAGCAATCACCAGAGGGTCAACAAAGGTTCCTGTGCTAACCTACCTGGGCCCAGGGACCATAAGGGATTCCAAATTCCACTTACTCACCACATAGATGGCAGACATATTAATCCTCTTATTTGAATGCATCTCTGCTATTCACTATGGCAGAAATCAGTCTCACTTCCCTCCCTAGGACAACACACCAGGCCTCAACAGCCCGAGGCTGGAGTTCATTCACCAGGTTCACCAGTCCACTCTTGGGGGACACCAGCTAGGGAATGCAGTGTCATTTACCTACAAAACCCACCAACCTCAAGTGTGAATACAGATTCAGGTGCCATAACCACAAAGCCTGCCCTTTTCTGGGGAGCTGGCATTTCCTCGCATTTGCCGCCCCTCCCGTTCGCTCAGGTCTGGTCTGACACGGGGAAGGTTCAAAGGCGGCCTGTCTCACACGCTCGCCCTCCTGGAGTGCATTTCCCGCCCAGGTAGGAATCTGCACGCCCACTGCTGTAACTCTACAAAAAGGACTTAGGAGGGGCCACTCGGTATTTGCATGAATTCTTCTCACTTGTGTGTGTGTGCTCAGAAGTCTGATTCATTGCATTCGTTGTTTCTTTTGGCCCTTTCCTAACAGGGATTCCAGCTTTCACGGCATTCCTTGCCTACGGTGTCATCCCTCTACCCCACCTCCTTGTCACCTATATGCCAACATCAGGCCGGAAGAATGTATCTTGTGATAATACAAAATTTCAAGATGTTGCACACTGGGGGGAAAAAAAACAACCAAAAGAAAATAAGAACTCCAGAAAGGAAAGAAACGGAGGAAATCACAACCGGGCTTCAGTCAGACTGGGGCCACACAGCACCATGAAAATGCAGACTAATCAAAAGTCATTTCCTTCTGGCCCCTCCCACCTGTTGACAAGCAGCAGGAGTCCTGTTAAAATCTCCTTGATGGATGAGCTTGCAGACCAGGGCAAATTTTTTGTTAACACTGTGTTCATTCCTTGAGCCCCTCCATTTGGAGAGCAAAAAGGTGTCCCAGAAGTTTTTGCAGTTGAGGGCTGATAGCTACACAGCGCCTCTTTCCCACCCCTGCCTCTGGCTTAAGTATTTTAACACTATCTGTGCGCAGTAAACTTCGGAGATTTAAATCAACATCCTCCCGGTGGGGAACTGCGAGAGTGGCTTTGATCAGGCCCGCGCTGCCTTTTAAGAAGGAGACCCTGGCCCTGTGAAATTTCGTTTGTTACGTGCTTGACTCTGGCGGGGAGCAGCAAGGGTGGAGAGGATGTTACTGCACACAGAACCGAACACGAATACATTTGCTCTGTTTCCACGGGACTGGAATTGTGTGAGGAGGTTCACATACATAGTCGGGGTAGGATGAATTCAAGTGTTTGCCTACGTACTCCGGGCTGAGAAAGGCGGCACCAACAACGAAGCAGAAAGACAGCAAGAAGGTAACAGTCCAAGAAACCTCATGCGCCCACCACTCACAAAGCTAATTCCACTGCAACCTAAGGTCTAAACTGAGGAGAGGAAACCTAAGGTGATTTAACACAGACATACACGCCAGGCACTGGGCTAGGTCTTTTCGCCTCCTTCTTTGATCCTCCCTCCTTTATCAACTCACCCAAGTCTAATGGGTCAGACCTCAGGGACACCATGATGCAGCCCACTCATCCCGCAGGGGAACAGTGTCCAGAAAGGGCCAGACCGCGTGCAGCTCAGTATCAGAACTGCAATGAACACACGCGGGTTCTCTCTCTGCCTCAACTTCTTACCTTGTTCCAAGGATGCCCACCCCTCTACCAGCGACCATTCGGAAGCACCGCCACCACGGGCAACTTTTATGGCTTTCCTATTCAAATAGAGTCAGTTCTGGACGAACACCCAACCTAGTGTGCTGTTAATTGATGCTTTACCCTAGGAGGTTCTTTAAACCAGCTTTTGAGGTGAGTCATGCATTCATATCACAAATGAAATAACCACTTTCAGAGCATTTGTTTATTCAGGATTACTGAGTTGCCAGCAAGGCTGCAAAAACCAGTTTGGTGTGGCACGCTGTGAGCCCGTCGCTCCCCAGAGCAGGCTGCTGACTGTTCCTGCGCCTTTGAAGGAGTTTCACTCCGAGGAAACATTGTATCACTAAGAACTCTACTACCTGGAATAGTCTGGAGGAGATAACTGCAGAAATGAAACGAACAGAAAGATTAAGTGTGAAAGTGAGGCCAATTTTCATGGTTGTTTTTTTTTAAATGAGCTCTGAGAAATGAGGAAAGAAAAGACAAACAAGTCAAAATCCCACTTGGCTCGGCTTGCGGTAGCCCCCAATTTCTTTCGCTTTCCCTTTTGGAAGTTCCCTTCGAAGGTGTCAAACCTACTAGGGAAAATAGAGCCAAGAGTTTCCAAATGAGGAGTTAGTTTTCATTGCAGTTCCTCCAAAGCAGAGTTTCAATTTTACTATTAGCAATGTAATAAGCCCACAAACCACGGAAACACAGCAGCACTCTCCGCATGCCCTGGGCTGCCTTCAGCCCTGCGCCTAAGTGAGCCAGGGGCCAGTCCCAGGAAGGCTTCCTCGCAGCAAAGTGGCCATTAGCTTTGCGAACACTGAACTGTGTGAGCCTATTAATTATTTGAGCCACGAGTATTATACACTCTTAAGTACACAAGACAGCCATTATGCACTCAGATATATGACACAGAAACACAACTTTTGTTAGCCCTGACAATGGGGTCAGCCTGTCTGATTAACTCTGAAAAGCTGCTGTGAGCGCCGCTGACGTGGCTCCGTGTGTCCACACATCAGACAAACTTACACAACACAGGTGCAACCTTTTACAAGGACAGACCTAAATTTCCTTCTAAAGCTAAGAAATCTGAGAGAAAAAAATAAGCTAATAAGTAATTTTGGAGAGAATAAACTAGAAATAAATTTGAACATTCAATTTTTTAAAACCATACTTCATTCCAGAAAGGGCCTGCAGAAGCTAAATTTGAGTGTCAACAACTATCTCCTGCAGTGACACCCACATGAAGTTCACGGTTATTAAGTGGCAGTTCAGCATGATGCTCAAGTGCTTATGCTCTGGAGCCAAGCTGGCTGGGTGGCTTTCTTGACCAATTCTTTGGCCTACTAGCTCTATGACCTTGGGCAACTTAACCTCTGTGTTTCCATCCATAAAATGCTCCAGTAATAATATCTCACAAGGCTGTTGTGAGATATTATTACATGAAACGACCCATGTAAACCCACAGCCCAGCTGCAGACACACAGTGAGGGCTCCCTACATACCAGTTGCCATTATTAACGTAGGCCAGGGGTTCTGAACCTGGTGTACCTCAGAATCACTGGATAACTTTCTCAAAATGCCAATTCCTGGGCCCCACCCAGGCCGAAGGAAGCGAAGTCTGTGGGCTGGGCAGTTATTGCAAAGCTTTCGGAGATGTGGGGGCTCAGGTAAAGGCTAAGAACCACTGGCTCGTATATGTCATGGTGGGGGACAGGGTGCGGTTGTGGTCACCACAAAAGTTCTGGGGTGCAAGTTCTTTCCTCTTTGTAGGCTGTGTAGTACTCCTACGGGATAAGCTGTATGGGCCACGCCTCGCTCCACCCGCAGATCTACACAGCCCTGGTAATTACACGCAGCCTTACGGCTAACCTGACTTCTTACCTCATCCTCACCTTCTTTGGGATGCACTGCATTTAAGAAGGCAGATGCTTCCAGGTGCTGACGAACGCAGTGGGTATCAGCGAGTACGGGACTGTGGTTATGCTGTTCCACGCATCCAGGGTTGGGTCGTAGCAGTCCAGAGTTTTGCACCGCTGAATGCCGAAGTAGCCTCCCACCACGTAGAGCTTGTTCCCGGAGGCCACGGCGTGGCAGCTCATGCGCTTGGCCGTCACGTCTCCCACCTTGGTCCACTGGTAAGTCTCACTGTTGAACTTGTAAGCGGAGCAGGCGGAGAACTCAGTGTCTCCCCCCATAATAAAAATCTGGTTACCCAGCACCGCTGCTGCTGTGTAACGCCAGGGCTGGGGACAGGTGGCCGGTACCGTCCACCTGTTTTCACACTGGTCGTAACACTGAACCTTGGGGAGCTTGTCGTGACTGACACTGGTACCTCCGAAAGCGAACAGCTTAAGTTTGGCGCTCACCACCGCGGCGTTGCTCACGCCTTCTCGGAGCGGGGCCACCATGGTCCATTTGTTGGTTGAGGGGTCATAATGCTCTACTTGCTTTAGAGAGACTGACGGGGAGGCTGGGAGGCAGCCGGTTGCGGCCGTGTGCCCCCCGACCACATACAGGCAGTGCTTCAGTTCAGCCGAGCCATGGCCGAACCTGGCCACCAGCATGGGGGCGGCTTTGGACCACTCCTCATGCAGGGTATCATAGACCCAGACATCTTTGGAGACCCCGTTCTCAGAGCCCCGGCCCCCGGTGATGTACACTTTGCAGCCAATAGCACACGCACTGAACTCTTTTCTCGGGCTGGGGATGTCGGCCTTGGGAATGATTTCTTTGGCCTTCTGGTCTACCAGATACAGTTTGTCACACATGAAAGTCTGCCCTCCCAAGAGGAAGAGGGCGTGGCCCGTCTTCCGAGGCCGGGCGCAGAGACTGGTCACCACGCCATCGTTCTGCAGGATCTTCAGCTTGCACCGGATGGCCTCTTCCACAATCTCCTTGCTCTTCCTCTGCTTGGTGATGAGCTCCTCCATGGCCACATTCTCCATGAGGTAGATGGCCGGCAGGAGAGCCAGCCTCACCGTCTGCAGCAGCTCTGGGAGGTGGCAGTAGCGCTTCTTCAGGTCGTAGCTGATCCAGTTAATTGCAGACTCGTACACGAGCCTTTCATCTTCCGTCTCCAGCTCTTCACTGGACAAGAGCTGCACTACCATGTCCTGGGGCAGCTGGAGGAAATCTTCGTTCTTCCTGATGGTCTGGAAGTTGCTGAGGCACATCCTCCAGGAGAGCTCGTACAGCTTGGTGCACTGGTGCGCGTCGGACAGCAGCAGCATGCCCAGGCAGTTGGTGGGGTGCAGGTTCTTTTCCAGGAACTCTGCACAGGCGTCCCGGATGTCCTGGAATTCCAGCATGTCGCCGGCCTCCAGGAGCGACTCTGCGTTTTCTTCGTTGATGATGACCCGGGAGGAGTACGCATAGTCGAGCAGCAGCTCCAAGACTTCGGGGTGGATGGAGTTGTCGAAGTTGACCTCGCTGTCCTGGCTCTCCTTCAGGCCGCCACTGAACATGGCTTCGAAGTAGCGGCTGCAGGCGGCTAGCACTGCGCGGTGGCAGGGGAAGGTCCTGTTTCCGGCGTGGAGGAGGACGTCGGTGAAGAGGCGCTGCTGGCGTAGAAGGTTCAGGTGAGTGAGGACGCTGTCAGCGTAGGAGGACTTGTGGAACAGGTAGATGTTAATGGAGCCGCTGCTGGCCCTGGACTTGCGGTTCTCATGCACGCTGACTGACATTTTGTTTCCACTCCTAAAACAAAAACGAAACACAAAAAACAAACAAACAAACAAAAGACCGTTGAGCAGGGTGCTACTGACGTGTGAGACTGCAGGACAAAGCAGCCATCCTTCAGGACCGAGAAAACAGAACACTTCTGTTAGCTCTGCTGACTACCGTTCTGAGTAGTGGACGGCCGTTCCCCTACGAAGTCAGAGACAGCTACCCACGGGGAGAGGCATCCACGGTCACACTGTTCGAGCTATTTGAACTATACACTGTTTAAAAAAAGAAGTCGCTGCTTGAAAGCAGGTTCATCCTGGAGAACCTGACGGCCAACTTCCAGGAC
>PVKM010041158.1:0-13234 GCA_004027735.1 Carollia perspicillata
GTCTGCCGCACAGCAGTGCCCTGGGGTCGTCCCAGGGAAGCGGGCTGTGCTGCGGGCTGGATCCCCGGGCAAGCAGACGCGGAGACGGGCAGGTGTTTCCTGAAGAGCGCCCTTGAGCTCCACACCCACGGGCAGGAGGGAAGGCGGCACTGGTGGGCAAACGGAGCTGTGACGCAGAGCCACCAGCGGCTCCCACCGACCCTGTGGGGAGCTCTGGAGCTAGATGGGCCTGCCGTCGGTCCCTAGTTGGGATGAAATGCCAGGCCTTTATACCCCTGTAATGATCAGCTGTCCCTGGAAAGGGACTGACTTGGGAAGGAGCACGTCACTGGGGAGGCAGCTCTGTATGGGGTAGGCAATCCCTCAAGCAGCTGGAGGCTGTCTGCCAACACCATTCCCTCCAAATGGGGCACCGAAGGCCCCACAGGGCAAGCCCTGGGTGCTCAGTGGACGTTTGTGTGCTCCCTTTATTCTATTCCCTCCTGAGCCCGCACTACAGAAGGGACCGGAACCAGGAAGGCACACTTGGGCTGCGTGTGCGCTCACCAGGCTTCTGATTGATCAATGAGACTAATTTTGTGCTCTCAAGAAGCCTACTTATTTTGCTTTCCAGTTATCCTGAAAAAGAAAGGAAAGCAATACAAATAGTAGACACGGGTATTCTGGTCCTGAAAAAGTCACATAAATGAATATGGAGGCAAAGAGTATGGGACCAGGGAACCTGGGATCTGGTGGGGTGGGGCCAGGCAATCCTGCGAGGCAGCCAGCTGGCTTCCTCCGTGCTCCGGACCTGGGTCTCCCTCGCTGGCTCTCTCCTCCAAAGGCTCCACACCAGCTTCCGGGGGTAATGAGGATGACAGTCTCGTCCTACTGATGAGTTAGCTAGGTCTCCTGGTGGTTAGGCAGCCAGCGCCAACGTAACGACAGACAGACCACACGTCTCTGCACTAAGCCGCACCGTCTCCTTGAGCTGCCCACCAGCGTCAGTGTCTCGAGAGAGCAATGCAGAATAACGCACAGGAGCCGGGACTGGGGTTCGAGCCCCAGACCTGCTACGGACAAACCGGGTGACCTCGCGTAAGTTCAGCTTGGGTTTCCCTTCCTTTAAACCAGGGGAAGGGTTCCTAAAAGGACGGCGGTGAGGATTAAATGAGATCGTGGATGCGCACCCTGGAGTCTGGCAGTGCGCAGTAAGCTCTAGATAAATTTCAGCTGCTATGGTGATGATGACAACGATGATTTGAAACTGAAGATTCAGCCCTGAATACTACCAACAGAGCTGAGCACCTTTCTACTTGTTGCCACATATTTTAAGGCATAAGCAAGAGAGAGGAGGAAGAAAGAGGGTGAAGCGAGTGTACGGAAGGGAACGTGGAGGGACAGGCGACGAAGGGGAAAGACAGGAGGAGGGGAGCCGGCACAGGGGCTCCACAACAACTAGCTGGTACCACGGGCTCCTGCCTCTTTGCTGCCGAGCAGCGCTGCCCCAGCCACGCCTCTCACCTTCGCTGCGTGCCTGTGCTCCCTGAGCTTCTGCTTTTCGTTGTTCTGTGGAAAATGAATGCAAGCTTTCTGATTTCAGAAGTGATGGAAATTACTAACAACTTCTAAGCGCTCATATCCTTCCTTGATGGAAGCATCATGCATTACAGTGTCATCTGTGAATTACATGCATGTCTCTTTAAAGTAACAGCAGGAACTTCAAGTTTACATGATAGCCCCAAACTTCTGTCTGCCTGGAACACGATACAAACATTTAAGTCATTTTAAAAGAATTCATGGATAGTTAATATAAGAGACTTTCCCAATAATACATAACTAGTTTTGCTTAAATAATACGCAGGAGCACATGATCATAAATAAAGTTACCATCATACAAATCAGAATAAAACAAATTTATCTTAGATTAATCTTGCTCTTAACTGAAATTGAAAATTCAGAAGGAACAGTCCCCACTCTGGTTATTTCTCCAAAGTTCTACTGAGGTCACACTAATGTGTGAAACACCTTAAGAGTTTCTCTCAATGATTCCCTTTAAAGTTTAACGTCATTTAATGACAGGTTCCTGCTCTGAAATGACACTAAGCTCTTGTTTCTAAGGAAGACACCTGGTTGGGAGTACAGCAGAAAGGCAGAGTAGAATAGAAAGAGAAATAAGAACAGGGAGTGCAAAAGCATGTTCAGTCCCGCTACGGCTGCTGACTGTGTAGTATGAGGCACTACGCAGCGTCACCTGGAGAACAACATGGCTAGCATCTTTCTGGATTGAAACGGTTCATTTCCTCGATGTGCCTGAAGAGCCACCTGTAAATTGGGTGTCTCAATGACCAGACTCATCAAAAACCAGTTAGTAATTCTCAAACTTCTGCATTTGAATCATAAGGCGTACATAGAAAAAATACACGTAACACACTCAGTGTATTACATACACATGCCTGGAATCAATGCCTCCAGAAGTGCTGAGTGGGAATCTGTGTTCTGAAAAGATGAAGGCATGTGCAGCCAAGCTAGAAAACACCAGAACAGATTGCATCGGGAATCACCTAACGCTGTGATTATTTATCCAACAAAATATGTCTGGGTCGACCCCTTCACCTCCCTGCCAGAGTGGGCTGCCATTTCTAGGTACCACCTCCTTGCCGGCCGCCGCAGCTGAGCTCCCCATGGCCACGTGAGGAACCAGGAGAGCACAGCCAGGTATGCGGGGAGGCCTCCATCCTCACTGCTTAGTGGCCAGAGACGACACTCCTGACACCTGGACGCCCTCAGCCTGCTCGAGTGGCCTCACGTCCGGAAGTCTGGCTGCCCACAAAAGAAGTGACTCAAGAGGGGAAGAAACGTGAGCAGGCGCCACCGAGGTTCCGAGATGCTGGGACATGGCTTAGTCATCGCAACATCAGGGACCAGGAGACTGAATCGAAAGGTAACACGGAGGAAAACCCAGCAGACTCCAAGAAGTCCCCACTAACAGGAGACGGCGCCTCGGATACCACGGGAGCCCTGCAAACACTGCCCTCTGCGCCCAGTCGTCAGCGGCCTGTCAGTCGTGGAATTGTTTGGTTCCTCTCCCTGTGCACGGAGAGCTGCCTTTCAAACTCCTTCAAAACCAGCATCTCTTCTGCCTCGGGAGGCAGGCTTGGGTTTTCTGCCCGTCTCCTCATCTGGCTGCCTCTTGAAATAAACTCTTTCCTTGTTGCATTGAAAGAGAATTGCGTCAGTTACAGCGATACCTGGTAGTTGTAATACGGCTGGTTAATGACGCCTGCGATGGCTTTCCCTTCATAAGCAATTCCAATGAGAACAGTAACATTGTCAAGAAGACCTATAAAGAAGGAATGAGTATTAATTATTACATAACTTTTTCATGTTATGACTCGTCATCAGCACACGAATTGCTCCAACTTATTTTTGCAGTGAAGGTAAGGAATTTGCAATGATTTATCCACGATCAATTCAACTTCTGGCAAAATGTGCAAATTTTAAGAGAGAATCATTGCAAATCACGGTCTCGTGCATACAATTTGAAAACTGATCCAATGAACTGGCCGTAAGCCCACAGCCACTATCACTACATCCCTCTGTGTCTGCCTGCCACCACCCAACTCACTCCCGCCTGCTCGCTCACTCTCGGCACTTGCACTGTCAGCCTCTCAAGGAAGGGTTCTCAAGGTGGGGTCCAGGGACCTTCAGGCAGCACTAGATGGAGCTGGCGTCACTGTTATAATGCAGGTTCCCAGAGCCAGGGAGTCTGACTCTCGGGAGGCGGGGGGAGTGGAGACCTAGACAAGGTGTGCGGATGCTCTACGTTCACTGAAGCTGCGTGGAGCTTTGCCGTTTCTCAATGCAGACGTTCTCCAGGCACACACACAGGCACACACACGTATGACCTACTCACTACCGACATGTCTCACGCAAGGTCACAGAAAGAGATTTCTCTAGGAATGTGAGGCATTTTCTTTTTTCAAGCCGTGAAGCTGAGAGCCAACATAGAAAAACACGTGTAGAACTTTAATTCATACATAAAACTCAAAGCTTATACACTCTGCTCCTAATACCTAAAACTCTGGCTCTGAGCCTGGTCTTTCTTACTTTAATGACGCCTGTTTTATTTTAATTTGCTGCTTTCTTATTTCTCTCATGTTCCGTAACTTCAGAAGAGAGAGATATTGCACTGTTTGCAAACTCATCTTTAGAGGTGAGGCCATAAAGAGAGAAAGCAGGTCACGGACGAGGGG
This sequence comes from Carollia perspicillata, assembly GCA_004027735.1. Lineage (NCBI taxonomy): Eukaryota > Metazoa > Chordata > Mammalia > Chiroptera > Phyllostomidae > Carollia > Carollia perspicillata. The sequence continues at coordinate 4,236 of PVKM010041158.1, forward strand.
CCGTGAGCGGGCAGGGGACAGGGTGGCAGAGGAACAAGAGCAGCGCAGCTGCGCTTTTCGTCGGGGCTCTGCCCCAACAAAGCTGGGGCTCAGCCTGGTAACACGGGTTTAATGTCGGTTATTGTCACATAGGTGACATGAGAACTGCGGGGCTGGCAGGCTGCAGGTGGGGAGGTACTGCAGGTGGATGAGTTTTGTCCCTCTCTGTCTTGATAATCACTGATGTGTCACAGCAGTCAGCTAGGACGTGCACAAATACAGCTTTAGGGCTCAGGCATGAAACGCAATACTGGCTTTTCATACAATGTACAAGTGTTTACACTCAACATCTCATACTAGTCCTACAGCTTCAAATAGAAATACAAGGGAGACACCAACCTTCAGTGTATTCCTTGGTACCATCCAGGGGATCGACCCAGACCACAAGCTAAAAAAAAAAAGGAAATACCCAAATTAAGCAAATAATACATAAAAAATAGACTTATGTAAGTTAACTAAAACTACTCTTTCTTTCACTTTTGAAATTATATTATGGATGGCTTAAGCCAAATATCATCACTTTTGTAACAGTAAAAAAAAAAAAGAAAGAAAGAGAAAAAACTTCATTGTTTTGTGATCATGGAAAAAGTCCCCCTAAATTGGAGAAAAGTCTGATTTAAGTAAGAATTATAAAAATGAACTGCTAAAGTGATAAAAGTTTGTCATCAGCTGAACACTAACCACAATGCCACGAACACGCTGGGGTCTGGATGGTGACATGGGGAAAACTTCCAAGCACCACCAAAATGTTTTGAACAATGTGTGGCTGTACCTCACTTTATACGGAAATGCTGATTTAAGGTAAGGTCACTGTTCATACATGGCAAATAAAAACAGTTTATGCAACTGACGGCAGGCTGTAAAAGAAGTCCCTTCTACTGAGGACTCATAACCTGGTCAGGACAGGCACAATAACCTGCCCGGCACAAAGCAATGGATTGTAACACTTAACGTGAACTTGTCGGAAAAGGCACACGCTCCGGAAGGAAGACACCCGTCTCGCTTCCTCTGCATCCTTCACACCCCAGAGTGAAGTGCCTTTACCCACAGAAAGTGTTCAATGAATGTGTGTTCAACAGGTTATAATTAGAAAATTAAAGTATGATAGTTATCTGAGGTCACAGAGTTAAGCAACTGGAAAAAGCAAGCAAGTTGACTTTCACGGCCTTCCAAAAAATCTAAGGTAGCGATCTCCTTCCAGCCCCAATTGCCTATGACATGTTTTACCAACAAATCTACTAAATACCAAATTAGGTTTTCTCCCTACAAGGGCTGTTAATGATAGTTTGCAAGTGGGGAAGACACCAACAGCAGGAGACGCTGAACTCTAGACCAGCAGGTCGTACATGCCACGTGGTTGTCTGGCACTCTATGGCGGCTCTGAGAGTGTTCGAGTTCCCAGCTGCCTCTATTTCGTAACTGTCAACTTTTCGTCCTTACGGGCAAATTTTTATTTCCTTTACTATGGCAAAAACCAAACAAACAAACAAACCCCAAACAAACAGAGACTGAGAGAGCCTTAAGGAGACAGGGGGCCGTACGTCTTCCTCTCTGACGGCGCTGTACTGCGACGGGCACGGCTGCCTGAGTATTTCTTCCCACTGCCCGTCCTCAATCAGCTCTTGGTCCACGTCCTCACACGGCAGGTCCTACAGCAGAGAACACGGTTACTGGCGCCACCGACTGTTCCCTGAGCACCTCTGCGTTACTAACAGAGGACTGCAGTGTCAGTTCTCACCCATCCTGCCATTTATGTTCAGGGCTTTGGAGCAAACCAAATAAAACTGCAAACATCACCAGATACGATGTATCAAAGCTGACTACAGAGACTCCCAACTCAACTATCCTGAACGCTGTAAAAGAAAAGAACTTTTAAGTATTCCAAACTTTTCCAAATAAGTGGTTCAGACATCAGATAACTTCTCTCAATTACATGAGATGCCAATTCCTTCACCTTCACAGTGTTACCGTCCTTGAATTCCTATGTAAGCCTAATTAAAAAATAAAACCAAAACAGAAATAATACCCACTGTATTCTAAAGTTCTAGAACTCTGCCCGTCTTTTAGCTTGTATGCTGAATATTATCACAGTAACCACATCTTGGATGGTAAAAAATTGAGACATCTGACCTAAAAATGGACCAAAATATTTCAAAGTATTTCATAATCAGACAACTCCTTCAAGTCCAAAGAATACAATTATTTTTGCATTAAAATACTGGATATAAGGCTTGAAATCATAACAGTGGTACGTAGATCATTCAGGTGGCAACTGTACACCCAGGCGGCAAGCAGGCATTACAAAAACACGACGGCGGATCCCCGACAAGCCTCACCTCCTCCCCTATGATGGTCAGTTTGGGGAACTTCCGGGCCAGTGAGGAGCAGATGCTCAGCTGCGCCAGTCGGTCCGCTCTGGTCTGCAGGTCCGTGGCACTAGTCTGCCAGAGAAGGAACCGTCAGCACAGCTAGTAAGAAACGCCGTCCCCGGTCCCCAAGGCGTGAGTGTGTGTGTCATCTGAACTGCACCGTCTGCTTTTAGACTCGTGGAACTTAACACCGAATGAGTCCACCACTTTCTTGGCTTGGTTTTTCTCATGGGATTTATGCTGGTAGAAGTCTGGAAAGGAGATTTTATACTATGGGAGCATTTTCTTCACAGTTCAGAAAGTGCTTTCATATGACTTCTGGATTACCCTTTTGCTTAAACAGCTTCAGAGATAGGAAATTCATAACTTATCCAAGGCAGTCAAAGCTAAAAAACTGTACCTGGAGTTAACTGAAAGGTACTCCTTCTACGGATTCTTCCGTTACTCTCACTCACTAATCCTAACTCTAGTAATTCGAGACAAGTCCCTGGGGTACAGAATAAATTCCCACTTCTGCAACGTAAAAACAAACCACTATAACATTCGCTATATAGCTCGCCTATGGCACACACTCAATCCATACATGAGGTTGTCATTCACGCTAGTGAAAGCCAGTGGAAAATCTTGGAATCAACGGCCATAACCTCCTTCATGAGTTGCTTTCAGAGAATTGTGACATGTTTTAATTTACATATGCCTAGTTAGGTAATTTACAGACTATACTAACTGAAATAGTGGACGTTTAGTGGATTAAATAGTGTACTGAGATAAGGAATGATTATGGAAGTCCACTCTTTTATGCCACCCTGAGGGTTGCTGCTTGTCTCAATGCCAAGTGCTGTTCTGCTCAAGTGCAGAGCGCCACGCAGAGCGCCCAACCTCCGGAACGAACACGGAGTTGGTGTGAAATTCGACGGGGTTCTCAGCACCTTCTCCACGATGCCTAGGTCTCCCTCGGCGATGACGCGCCGGACTATCGTTCCAGCCTTCTGAGCAATCGAGTACGCCGAGGCTACCAACCGCATCAGCAGGGCGGGACCGGAAGCCATGACAGGTCCTGAAGGGAAACAAAGGGAAAGGTTTTGTTCCTTTCAAAGCCAACTACTGCCTTCATTCACTTGAATCCAACTCAACGTGTATCTCTCATGTGCTCACTCGGGACTGCCCCAATTAACAGCACAGATTCCCGAAGGAGACTTGGAAAAGCTTGCATTTCAGTATTCCCTCTCTCAATAAATTCTTTGGTTTTATTTGTCTACAGATGGGACACTGTGAAGCGTGGGGGAAACTGGCCCACGCCCACGAGCAACGTGAAGTTTTATGCAACAAGGTGCAAAGACTGTGGACGGTGCTTCAGGGGCTGGAAATAGTCAACATCTGCTTTGAAGAGCTCATATTTTGGTGGTTTGGGGGTAAAATATCGAAACCTAAAGTCTGTAACATAAACCGAGAGAGTCGGAATGGCACAGGGCATGTGGGTCTGTGTGTGGAGTAATTAAAAAGGGAGGGACTGAACAGGATTACAAGTAACTCATGGAAAATCAATGAATGTTTCTTTAGAGATTAAATAAAATTTAATCTGGTTATTTGCTACCACCCTCATCAGCAGCCGGATAGAGAGAACAGGCGGGATGAGTAAATGGAGGGAAGATCCATCAAGGAGAAAAGGGACAAATGTCAGAGTAGTTCCCGGCCCCAGTAAAACAAATATGGAGGGAGCAGCCTCTAGGATCAAATGCGTTCATCTTTGAAAATACAAATTCGAACCGTGCCATTTCAGTGACTGTTTGGATGCTGGGATGCACCCCCAGGTTCCCTTCGCGACTGAAAGATCTATTTTCTCAGCTGCTGAGTGTTCCCAGGGCGTGGCCTTTAGCTGCCACCTTTTCAGAGGGGTATGATTTCTGTGGCAAAGGGCCACTTTACCCGAAACTGGTCAACAAAGGGATAGAAAGGCCACCCTCTACTCCAGCTGGGCTGCTGCCCCAACTCTGACGGGCCATCCTAGCTTCCCAATGCCCAGTGAGGTGAGCTGAGACCTTAGGGGGGACTCACCATGGCCCAAGGTCTCCCCTCCCCTGCACATTCCTACTTCCTTCCCTTCCCTCCCACAAGGGAGCCCAGAAACACTCCCCCGCAAACCTCCTGCACTTGGTCTCTGTTTCAGAGCACTTATGGGGAACCGGCCTAGGACAGAAAGTCTCCCCACGCTACTCCAATCGAGGCAGCATTATTTCAGTGCCAGAAAGGGACACGACACACACACTACAGGCCCCCGTTCAGCAGTGTTCGCCATTCTACCACCAGTTTCCGACTGCGTGTTTGATGCGATGTGCTTTTAGCCTCTTCACGTCTCGCTACTATCATCCGCGCTCCAGTCACAGGGATCATGAACACCCATGAGACAACAAGCAAGTGTCTGAAACCCTCCAGCAGGGAGACAGAATTGAAACCGAAAGGCAGATTTTAAGGTCATGAACACCACTCCGTGACCAACAGCTGTCTGGAATTAAGATGAAAATGAAGTGGGTTCCAGTGAATCGTTTTATCTCATTACATCCGAATCGGGCTGTACTCGTTTTCCGGACATACTAGGCGTTGCACGTGGAAAAACGGGGTATGATAATTACTACTTCAGAAACCCCTCAAACAGAAAACGGAAGGCCTCACCTCCACTCCCTTCTGTCCATGACCAGCCACATCCCTGGTTTATTCTGCACTGGAAAAAGCAGTCTTTGGGCAACGCTCCTGTGCTACCCCCGTGTCTTAACCACCGAGGCTACTGCAGTGTGTGGCCGTGCACACGGGCCCCCAGCTTACGTAAGCCGGCACCAGTGAACGGAGGATCAGTTTCCCTCACTGCACGGTGGTGTTCTGTTTATAGGTATCACTTACCTCTGAGCTGGTTGAGCAACCCCTACGACTGCGTCAGGTTTCCTATACAGCTAAACCACTTCCCTTTACCTTTGCCAAGTCCACGGTACGTGCTCCCGAACAAAGGCTCTTAGGCGTTGTCTTTCTACTGCAGCCTTCATAAAACGTACACTATATCGATGAACCTCCATTTAAAGGTGACATCAGTTTAACATGAACGTAAACAATTACGTTTTGGTGCAAAGCGCATGATGACTTATAAAGAGATCCTATAAGTCATTTGAGTTGGCAAATAGGAAATTTTTTCTACCATTTTCCCTGAAGTGTTTCCTCGGTCCAAGCTGAATCAGTGATGAAATATTACTGTCACCTAGCCCTACTCCTTTTCTTACACATTTTAAACAAATGAATACAATTTTGACTCTTTGTATAAAGAAAGTGTACCTAATTATATTATTGAAATGCAAAATCCGTAAAAAAAAAAAGTTCCTGTTGGCCTTTTCATGACCCTTCCCCAGACCCCAAATGAGAATTACCTGTTGCTGGTACAGGCGGGCACAGAGCAAGGCCAAAAGCTATCTGCGAGTTAACTGCTTTACAGCAGGTCAGATTAAACTCACTGTGCTTCCTTCTCTACCATTTCTACACCTCTGGGTCCTAAAACACTACCTCGTGCATAACTGGTTCAAAGGTAAAGAATGCCTGTGCAGTGCAGGCGCACCGCCACGCAGGCAGCGAGGGAACCGACCGCCTTCTGCAGGCGTTCTCAAAGCACGGCACAGCAGTTAAAGGCGAGCACTGGAGCCAAGTGCCCACCCTGGCCCCAGCGTGTACTAGCTGTGTGATCTTAGGAAAGCCGCTTACACTCTCTGTGCCTCGATCTGTAAAATGGAGCTCCACCACAGGGCCTACAGCACAGCATTATAATTACTAAATGAGAAGCGCACATAAAGCACTTGTGGCAGCCTCGGACCCAAGGTAAGCACTGAATGATACTGGCTCCAACATTCCCGTGTGTTGTGATAACCAATGTGACGCTGGATCCCAGCACAGCGTCTTTTAGATCGTATTCTGGGCCTGGGGCTTGGAGTACATATGAAAAAAGGTTGCATAACACTTCTGGCAATCAACCTAACATCCCATCTTTTAACATCTCTATAGCCACCAACATGGCTCATTCAGAATAAAAACAACAGAAATCCTTTCCTTTTTTTTTCATAGCCTGGGAGGGGTATCTTGAATTCAGTATAACTGTGGTGAGCATATGTGGATTAATGAGTTTAAGATCGAAATACTGAGATTATTTATCTTTGGAACCTGACTAAATGATGCCAACGTTCAAGGTCATGTGGAAATATAAAATTGTGAGCATAACAGAGAAAATTCTGAAAAAAAAAAGACCAGTGAGATGCTCTCCTTACCAGTTACCAAAATATGATATAAAATTATAGTAAATAGAACAGTTCAGCTCTGGCTGGTGTGGCTCAGTGGATTGAGTGCCAGCCTGCAAACTGAAAGGTTGCCAGTTTGATTCTTAGTTAGGGCACATGCCTGGGTTACAGGCCAGCTTCCCAGTTGGGAGTGTGAGAAACAGCTACCAGTGGATGTCTCTCTCTCACAGTGATGTTTCTCCTCTTGTTTCTCCCCCTTCCCCTCTCTCTAAAAGTAAATAAATAAAATCTTTAAAAAACAGCATTTTAGTCCCATGGAGAATTAGTGACAAATTAATGGAATCAAATAAATTCCAGAGATAGATCCAAACACAAAAAAGCTGGCATTTCAAATCATGGGGGAAAGTTAATTATGCCCAAGAGGTGGGGAAATTGACACTTTAAAAAATGTTGGGTTATTTTTGCATTCTTCATATTAATATAAATTCCAGATCAATGCATGATTTTAAAAGTAAAGAATGAAGCTATAAAAGTACAGAAATAAAACTTGGCATAAATTTTTATAGATTTGGTAAAGGAACTTATAAACATGACAAAAACCAAGACTCCATAAAGGGAATTACTGATACACCTGACTAAAAAAAAATTTAAACATCTATATAGTCAAAGTACCATAAACAATGTGAAAAGATGATTGACAAAAACAAGGGAAAAAATTTTGTATCACATACTAGACACAAGCTCATTTTTGTTATGTGAAAGGGTTTTTATATACTCATAGGTAAAAGATGAATAACCAAATAGAAAAATTAGCAAAGGACAGGAACAGGTAATTTTGCTAGAAATTGTATTTACCAGCCATCGCTAGAAAAAGCAGTGATGGCTGGTAAATACATGAAATGCTCAACTTCACTAATTATGAAAGAAATGCAAACTAAAGCTACGAGAAATGACTGTTCATTTGCGAGATTGGCGCAGATAAGAAAGAGTGCCCAGATCTGGCTGAAGTGTGAGGGCGCATCGTCCTGAGCAGTTACAAAGGATGTAAAGTGGTGAAACCTCTCGAGGGGGGGGGGTTATAAAAATCGTATTAAAAGCAAAATGCACACGTTTGAACTAGCAAATATTATGTGTATATTCAGGGAAACGTAAATAAATCAATCAAACCTACAAATATGCAGGAAAGACAGGAAGAATGTCTGCTGTCTTAATGAAATTTAATTTTAGGAGTAAGACAGTCTCCAAATTTTGGTGCAACGATCCCCCAGTCCAGGTTTGGCTTGTTATTAATATTCACACAAGGTAGAGCCATAAAGACCTTGGAGTACGAAAATAAAATAATAGCTACACAATAAAAATGTCGACACTCACGAATCTAGGTCCGAAACTGGAATATCTGGAGACGCAATCAGATTCACGGTAACCTGTTTGGAACACAAAATCCCTTGAATCTCTGCATATCCGTGCAAAGGGGAGGAGTTAGGGACCAACGAACGACTCGGATCTGTCCAAGATCTGCCCTTGCCTTGCCCTTAAGGAGAGAAACTTACAGTGACAGGCCAGGAACAAAGCTGGGCGAAAAACACAACTAAAAATAAGGCCCCAAAAACGTTATTAAGCACCAGGTCCCCGGTGGCACTCAGCTCCCCTTTTTCCCGGCCAGTAGGACGTGTGTAGTCAGTCAGTCTTAGGGACCACCTTCCTCGGCTACTGCGCATGCGGCATGTATGGCGCAGGCGCATAGCAGCTGCGTCACCTCGACCCCGTCCGATTCCAGGCACGCCGAAAACTCCAGTTCTCCGAGTTTTCTTCAAGCTCTCGGTTGGCTCTAGTTACCTTCAATCAAAGTGGAGCTGTGTCTTCGCAAAAGCAGTAGTCTTATTTTTAAAGGGGTCTGAGAACTTTTGCTTTTGCCTGCTGATGAAGTCTTGGGGGTCTATTCCTGGCTAGGTGTACTATATTAGTGACTTTTGTTTGGCTTGATGCAGTGCCCAAACTAAAAACCAGCAAAAACAAAAATTGTCTTTTTATATTCACGTAAGCATCCACCTATTTTTAAGGAAGGAGCACGCTTCGCGCTGCTTGTGTTATGGGTGCGTGTTGGGGGCAGGCGTGCAAAATAACGGCAGAGCGAAAAACCAACGATTTTTTTCAATATTAAAGTGCAAGGCACTGCAATTAGAACATAACCAGTAACGTAAAGTAAGATGGCAGAGCTAGTAAGAAACATAGCAGTTATAACAGTAAATGTAAATTGGTTAAACTCTTCCATTTAAACACAAATGCTACGATTGATTAGAAAACCAAATCCCTTGCAGTTATACTT
>PVKM010041159.1:0-13218 GCA_004027735.1 Carollia perspicillata
AGCTTGTGAACAGAGCAACTCCGCCCTCCCTGCAATTCCTTACACATCACAGGCCACAGGTGGCAAATACAAGTCCCGCAGGCCGAATCCAGCCCTCCACCTTGCTTTATCCTGCCCAGCACTTGGTTTCGACCTGGCGGCAGTGCCAAGCTCTCACTTAACCGTTAAGGAGTAGCTACATTTACACAGTCCTAAAGTTACACCTGGCCCCTGGAAGGCAAACCGCAAGGCTGGTGTGGCCCTCGGTGAAAATGAATTTGACACTCTTGTCATAGGCTCTTACCTCCTTTAGCCATTTTAGTTTTTAATTTTTTTCCTAATAGTTGTCTCCATACCTCGAAACAACAAGCTTATAAGTTTATTAATTTTTCAATTTCAGAGTTATTGGGTTTCTCTATGAAAAATGATGTTCTATAAGTCTTTTACCACTTTGTAGACTTACACTGACTCACTGACTTTTCAATAAAACTCTCCCACCATGAAAAAAAAAAAAGAAAGCAGCAGCAGCAGCTAACTACACGGGGCAGCATTCAAGTGAACACAAAAGACTTTCAGACGTACACGGTAAGACAGAAGCATACACACCATGCTAGACGAGCAGGAGGAGACTCATCCAAAATGGTTAGGGTGTGGGAAGGGGGGAAAAGGGAGTACCTGGGGAAGCTCTCCAGAGCAGACAGTACAGGCTGAGTCTTACATGAGTTCAGGAAACTGCATGTAGTATTAGGTACAAACCAGAATGGTGGTTTGAGGGAGTGGTGAAAAAACAGGACATAAAGAGGGACTAGGGAACTGAGGGCCTTTTATCCTAACAGCTTACACTTTATTCTAAAAACAATATAGAACTATGAAGGATATTAGGCAGGGAAATTACATGATCAGAACTGTATCTTAGAAAGAATTCTAGGGAGGCAGACTAGAGGCAAAGTTTAGCAGCCAATTTCAGTAATCTAGAACTGATGAGAACCTCAACTGACAGTGGCAGAGCAAATGAAGAAAAAGGAATAATTACGTATCTACAGAACTTGGTAAATGCGCACGTGGTGGAGAGGTGCTAAGAGAGAGTAGTTTGGATGACTCCCAGTAACTCTGCATAGGCAGTGGAGGAGACAGTGGTGCCGCTTACGGAGAGACGGTAGACGCAGAAGTGAATTAAATTCACATACAAGTAGGAAGTTTAGAGTCAGGCACAAAGACAGAAAGAAAGGACAGCTGTGTTTGCTGATAGGAAACTAAAGGAAGTTTTACTCGATGGCCTCTATTTCTTCAGTGAAATAAAAATAAAAAAGATCATTTGCTAAGATTAAGGAGAAAAATGGTAGAGACAAGAGGCCTAGAAAGAAGAGTTAAAATGTTTGGAACAGGCCTCAGAGGAAAAGGGTGCCGCAGGGACCCAGGAAATGTTGGAAATCATAGATCTACCCTGGCCCCAAGACACGTAATCGTATGATTTTCCCCGGCAGCACTCAGCAGGCCAGGTGTAAGAGCGGAGACGTCGGAGACTCACTTGGCTCAGGGCTGGAGCACTACAGGAAAGTGAAAGGAAAGGAACAAGGCACCACAGAACTGACGGGAATGGTAAGGAAATAATTAAAGTGACGAGCCATGCACGCAGGCTGTCTAAAACAATGACTGCAGGGGTCTAAAGCCTAGTGTGAACAGAGTTAGGTCACTGAACAAGAAAGAGGCCTTGACGAGGCCAAAGTGTAGACTTATGGGGAATGACACAGAAAGCTGGAAAGACTGAAGGCTGAGGTCAAAGTATGGGATGCTGAGACACAGCCTGACTCACTGCTATTGCACGTGAGAAACACTCACTAGGTTTACTAAGTTATCAGGGGTTCAAAGCATACCAATGAAATAAACAAGCATTGGGTGAGAAATTTCTAAAATGAATCCTCACGAACCATCGATTTCAATTTGGCATAGATGCTTATATCACACCCGAAGTAATGTTTCCAATAATCATTCCCCGGTCTGCTACTTATCAATCACTGTATCACATGAGTTCACCAGGCAAGCTCAGAATATTTAAAAAAAAATCATGCTTGATACTGCAGTTTTCCTGCTACTTGTTCTAAGATGAGGTCTTTTAAACTGCAAATTCCCCACCTTTTATTCTGAAAGAGCCATACTTGGCTGCCATTCTCGATGAGTCACTATGAAAGGCAGGAAGCTTAAAAAGAAGTTCTGTCCTGGAAGAGTACTAGCATGCAAGCCTAACCCCTCTAACACCAGCAACAACTTCGCAGGATGAAAGGTGGGAACCAGAAAGTGTCCTCAGGAAAAGCAAGACGGCATCCACGACAAAGGATCCAGGTGTCCAGAAAAAACCCGAATCCATAACTAACCTGGATATTTGAGTTTTTTGGTCAGTTCAGGGTGTCTTCTTTAAAAATTTAAGTATGTTGAAATGCATACTGACTATCTCCAAATAGTACAAAGAACTTAGCAGAATTCTATTAATGATGTCACCTAATATCAATGAAAAATTCCCTTAATTTCCTATGCAATAGTTCAACAAATAATTGTCAAATAATTATCAGATATATAAGAATAAAAAAAGGTTTTTTAATACACATAGAGGGTTGGCCAAAAAGTTTGTTTGGTTTTCTTCTGTAAGATGGCTCTAGTAGCACTTAGTTGTAACTTCTTTCAAAACAATTTTGTTAGATTGTATTGTGACAGCAGTCACATCAGTGTGCCTTTACAAAAAAACTTACCAAAATCGGTGAATTTTTGTGTAGTCATGTTAATATTGAAGACAGAAGAAAATAAGTGACATTTTCAACATATTCTGCTTTCGTATTTCAAGAAAGGTAAAAACACAACTGAAACACAAAAAAAAGGTTTGTGCAGTATATGCAGAAGGTGTTATGACTGACTGAATATGTCAAAAGTGGTTTGCGAAGTTTCGTGCTGGAGATTTCTTGCTGATGCTCCACGGTTATCAACTACACAAACTGAAGTTGATAGCAATCAGATCAAGACTTTAATTGAGAACAATCAATGTTATACCATGTGGGAGATAGTCAACATACTCAAAATATCCTAAACAATAAAGTTATCGGTGACAAAGAAAAATGTGTCTTTCATTTAATGGAAAAAAACATATGCACATTTTGGCCAACCCAATATACAGGGGTCTGGCAGAAGTAATACCTGTTTGAGTGTGGTTGGTAGGGTAATAATATGAGTGTAATAAAAAAAGGATTAGAAACTTCCAAGCAAGATGGAGGTGTAGGTAGACATGCTTTGTTTCGTCACACAACCAAAAGGAGGATAATAACCAATTTAAAAAGAAAAGACAACTAGAACTGCCAATATCGAACCACATGAAAGGCCGATAACCAAGGAGTTAAAGAAGAAACATTCATTTAGACTGGAAGCTGGGGTGGAAATGGGCAGCAGGGGTGGAGAGGACACATGGCAAGGTACCAGACTGGGTAGGCAATGCAGCGGCTGGCAGACCAGGTGGTCCCACATTTGCATGTGGATAAGCTAGGAGGAACAACTGAGGAGTGAGACAGACTATGCAACCCAGGGTCTCAGCATGGGAAACTAAAGCCTCAAAACTTCTGGCTGTAAAAACCTGTGGGGGTTTTGCCAACAGGAGAAACTCCCAGCCTCACAGCAGAGTTTATTAGAGAGACCTACAGGGCCCTAGAACGTACACAAACCTACCACCTGGGAATCACAACCAGAAGGGCCCAATTTGCTTGTGAATAGCAAACAAAGTCACTGAAAGTGGAACAAGAGCCGTGCAAGCGGCACTGTTCCCTCTCTGACCCCTCCCCCACATACAGAGCCAAAATGCAGCAATGTGGGTTGTCCCACCCTGGCAAATACCTAAGGCTCCACCCCTTACAACACAACAGGTGCACTGAGACAAAGAAATACCACCCAAATGAAAGAATAGATCGGAACTCCAGAAAAAGAACTAAGTGACGAGGAGATAGCCAATATATCAGGTGCACAGTTCAAAACAGTGGTAATCAGGACACTTACAGAAATGACTGATCACAGATGCAAAACAGAGGAAGAAGTGAAGGCTATGCAAAGTGAAATAAAGGAAAATGTACAGGGAACCAACAGTGAAGGGAAGAAAACCAGGACTCAAATCAACGATTTGGACTAGAAGAAAGAAAGAAACATTAGACCAAAACAGACTGAAGAAACAAGAATTCAAAAAATGAGAAGAGGCTTAGGAACCTCTGGGACAACTTTAAATGTTCCGATATCTGACTCATAGGGCGCCAGAAGGAGAAAAGGAAGCAAGAAATTAAAAACTTATTTGAACAAATAATAAAGGAGAACTTCCCCAATCTGGCAAAGGAAAGAGGCTTCCAGGAAGTCCAGGAAGCTCAGAGAGCCCCAAAGAAGCTGAACCCAAGGAGGAACACACCAAGGCACATCATAATTACATTAGCCAAGATTAAAATGAAGGAGAGACTCCTAGAAGCAGCAAGAGATAAGGAGACAGTCACCTACAAAGGAGTTCCCATCAGACTGTCAGCTGATTTCTCAAAAGAGACCCTGCAGGCAAAAAGGGGTTGGAAAGAAGTATTCCAAGTCATGAAAGACAAGGACCTACATCCAAAATTCTTCTCTCCAGCAAAATTTTCATTTAGAAGGGAAGGGCAGATCAAGTGCTTCCCAGATAAGGTCAAGTTAAAGGAGTTCATCATCACCAAGCCCTATTATATGAAATGTTAAAGGAACTTATCTAAAAAAAAAGATCAAAACTATGAACAGTAAAATGACAACGAACTCACAACTATCAACGATTGAACCCAATAAACAAAAACAAACTAAGCAAACAACTAGAAAAGGAACAAAATCACAGAAATGGAGATCACATGGTAGGTTATCAGCTGGGAGGGGGAGAATGTGGGAAAAGGTACAGAGAATAAGTAGCATAAATGGTAGCTATAAAATAGACAAGGGGAGGTTAAGAATAGTATAGGAAATGTAGAAGCCAAAGAACTTATATATATGACCTGTGGACATGAACTAAGGTGGGGAATGCTGGTGGGAAGTGGGATACAGGGCAGAGAGGAATAAAGGGGAGAAAAAAAATGGGCAACTGTAATAGCATAATCAATAAAATATACTTAAAATAATATGGGTATAATAATTTATAGTTTAAATGTGAATATTTCACCTAAAATATCATATGGTGTGCTTGAGTGTGATACTGTTGTTACAGAATTATATCCTTATCATTCTGTAATAAAAGATTTTGTAATTAAAAGGGGGTTATTTGTGCCTGTATATATATAGAGAGAGTAGCCTTTACAATATGTCTGGACAGCAAAAACATACACAGATGGGAAAAAATTCAGAGTACAATATAAAAATAGTTCTTACATGAGCAGAGAGGTATATTGGTGTTCTGAGGATAAAGAAATAAGTTCAGGAAGAAATATGAGGAAGATTGTGAAAGGAGGTAGAATTTAAGTTGAAACTTATAGGATGAGTAAAATAGATAAGACACCTTATAAAAGAACCCCATTTTCCAAAAGAATCCCAATTTTTTAGCCAGAAATACAGGAATTACTCTCTAACTTTTCCCTGTCCACCTTCTGGTGCTACTACCCCCAATATTTTACAAACATGTTCACATCTTGCCTCCCCATGGACACCGTCTGAGTTTTGGCCACCATTATTCTAACCTAGGTCCTGACAGATCAGTCTCCTAAAGGGTCCTCTACACGACACCAAACCCATTTTCCAACTGTCTAAGTCATCAATCTAAAATACAAATCTCATCCTTTGTTACCCCTTCTTTCTTGAAATCTTTCAGTACCTCTGTCGGGAAAAAAACCCAAACTCCCTGACACAGTGAGTCTTTTGTGATCTGGTTTCTGACTACGCTGCTGGCCTCATTCCTCTCCACCTCCCATCTCAGTCGCTGTTCTCCCTGTGGGGAGCTTCCTGCATTGTCTTTTCCCAGTTCTTTGCCTGGTTAATTCCCACCGCTGAAACTTTCTCCTTGAAAGTGTCACAGAGAAAAGTTAATACAATAGTACAATGAGGGAGCGGGGAGGGGGATGATGGTGGAAAGCAGGGGAAGGGACTAGTCAAAGCACAGGTATGAACGACCCATGGACATGGACAAGAGTGTGGGGACTGACTGTGGGAGCAGGGGCTGGGCAGAGGAGGGCAAAGGGGGGAAATTGGGACAACTGTAGTAGAATAACAATAAATCTTTTTAAAAGAATAGTACAATGAACAGATATGCCTTCATCTAGATTCACCAGCTGTGATACTTTGTTTTGCTATATTTACTTTACCTCTCTCTTTCAACCACCTAAAAGTTAAGACATCACAAAACTTAACCCCTAAAACTTTAGCAAGAACAACCTTCTACATATCCACAAATACCACAATCACACTCAAAACACTTAGCATTTGACAGTATCACCTAGTATATAGTCTATATTCAAATCCTCCTGGTTATTCCGAAATGTCCTGTATAGTTTACTTAACCCAGACCAAACCACAGTGATACACTGAACTTGGTGGTCGTTTCCCCTTATCTCTTAGGACTCAATTTTGGAATCATTTCCTCTGGGAAATCTTCTCTGACTCCCTCTACCCACTCTGAATTACATGCTTCACCTAAATGTTTTCATACCACCATCATGGTGTCATTATGCTGTTTTGTAATTATCTACGTATTATGCCGCAACCCAGGCATGTGCCCTAGACTGGGAATTGAAACAGCAACCTTTGGTCTGCAGACAGGTGCTCCATCCACTGAGCCACATCTGGCAGGGCTCCGTGAGGGCTTTTGATTCTTCAGACCCAGACTGTCTGGCTCACAGTAGATATTCATAAAGGTCGGTTGAATGAATGCATGAAAGAGCTAGGAATAGCAAATATGCCATTATGGACTGAATTGTGCCCACCACCCCCTAATTCATATGTTAAAGTCTTATCTCTCAATGTGTATTTGGAGCTAGGGCATTCAACGGGGTAATTAAAGTTAAATGATGTCATTAGGATGGGACTTTAATCCAGTAAGACTGGTGTCCTTATAGGAAGAAGAGACACCAGAGGTGTGCGTGCACAGAGGAAAGGCCGTGTGAACACAACAAGAAGGAAGCTGTGTCTGCAAGCCAACGAGAGAGGTCTAACCAGAAACCAACCCTGCCAGCAAAATGACGCTGGACTTCAAGCCTCTGCAACTGGGAGGAAGTAAACTTCTGTTGTTTAAGCTGGGTACTGTTGTACCCAGTCTACGGTGTTCTGTTATGGCAGCCTGAGCAGGCCAATACAATGACCAAAATTTTGTGTGCCCACAGTTCCTATCGTAAATGGAGTGCTAAATAAAACTTACACCACTGCTAGAACAAAGATCTGCAAAGAAGACTTCTTTTCCTACTTCTGGAAAAATGAACCCCAAATTTAACAGAAAGAATAACGGAAAGCATGACATACATAAAAAAAACCCAATTAGATCTTCAAGACTGCAAGCAGAAAATTGTTAGTATCTATCACCAATTGTAGCTATCCAATCAGACAGTAAAGAAGACAGAAACATGTACAGTACACAGAGCACATGTCAAAAGGAAATCTTTCACGGGGCCTACAATACAATTATAAACTTACCTTACCTTAACGATAATCTCTGCTCTTTGAGATACCCGCTGCCAAGCTGCTTACACGCACCTGTCCGTGCCTCATCCTCCCCATGTAGACTACACAGGCAATGGCCTTGTTGGGTGCTGGTGGCAGCTGCTCTGATCAATAAGCCTACTACAGTGTTCTGCCTCTAGTGCACTCTTTATAACTGCGGGCATACGAATCTTCCTGGACATCCTATCCGTCTTCTAATCACTATCATTAGATTCTCAGCAGACCCCTGACTGGTCTTTAGGCCCTCTTCCAAACATTCTTTCTCATGTTGACCTTCAACAATCACCTTTCATGCTTGGAAAATGATTCAGCCAAATCAGCTTGCTACTTTTCACTTAGCTCATTCACACATTAGCAAGCCAAGATTTTCTTGATAAATAAAAATGTGTTTTAGTAGAATTTAAATAAAATCATCACAGTATTTCACAGCTACCTTGATTCCCAGACAGCTCAGATTAAGAAACTTGGAAAACTGAAAATCTGATTGACTTCTATGCCCATCTTACTCTTGCTCCAGTACCCAGAAGAGGATACGGACCCACTAAATAATTCTTTCCAAACAGCTTACAATGTTACTCTTTAAGGTGTGCTTTTGGTGCTGAATAGCATAAATACAATCAAAGTATTCTCATAGCATAAACTTAAAAAAAAATCAAGTTTCAAAGCAAGTAAAATAAGTGTTAGATGTATATCAAAATCTTCATCAAATCTGGGACCCAACAATTACCTGCTTTTGTTCCAAAAGCTACAATCATTAGAGGATATTTATTTGTGTACGTGTTTTTGAAATAAAAATTAGGCAGAAAGAAACTGGAAATACAAACAGGACTGGTCCCTTATGCACATACACATAGCTTTTTTGTTCTTAATAGCATCATTTACCTTCTGCCCTTCTCACAAAGTTTCTCAATTTCAGCTTTCAGATCCTGCTCCTTCTGCAAAAACTCTTTCTTTTCTTTCTCTATCTTCTTCTTTGTCTCTTCTCGCTTTATTGTCACATCCTGGATAGCCTTTAATATCTCCTGAGTCCCATACAATTACAGTCACACACAAATAAGGAAGAAATAAATTAGTTATGTTGGTCTGAAAGTTATTTTCAACTACCACAAATTAACATACTGACTTTAGTAAATTCAAACTGAACTGAAGGAATCTGGTTGATGAGTAGCTCCAAAAGCCAGTATTTAGATGTAAGGAAGACAGTTAAAATAAAGCAGATTTCAATTCAACAGGAGAAAAACTTTCTAACTGTTCAAAAATGGAATTTACTGCCTTGTGAAGCAGTGAGCTCCCCATTACTGGTGTTCAAGTAAAGGGTGAATGCACCTGTCGAGAATGTTGAGACAGGTGTTCCTGCACAGGGTGGCAGTTTGTTCTTTCAACAAGCATGGTCTTGTCTTGTTTGGTTACAGTCCCACTTTATTATGTGTGAGGTCAGCATTTTCTTTTCTTACTGTTTAACAAGTACATATATATATACATATATATACATATATATATGATGAGAAGTAATAAAAAGTTAAGTCGCTCCCTAATGCACACCATCTCCATCCATAAAACAATCAATGTATTGCTTTGTACTTTTCACATCTTTCACCATTCTCACACAAACATGTGTATACTTAGGTATTTCATTGTTTTGTTTTTTCAAAAGAGCTCATTGTATTATCCTGCTTTTTTACACTTGAAATGAACATATTGTCAATGCACAACTAACTCAGAAATAGCCACATAACATAATACACATATATGCAATTTATCCAACCACTCTCTATTAAGAGTCCCTCAGGTTGATTCCAGTTTTTTGGAACTAAAAACAATACTGTCATAAACATTCAAGATGTCTACGCTTTCATATAAAAGCTTTCATTTCTGTAGAATAGATTCTTAACAATGAAACTGCTAGGTCACAGTGTATGCACATTTTAAATTTTAACCGACAATTCCTAATAACTTGTCCAAAAAGGTCATAACAATTCATACTCCTAGCCAAGTCTGAAAAGAGTTCATTCTCCTCACACTTGACAACTTATTTCATTTTCCCCAGTCCTTTGGGGGAGAAGGAGGAATAGTATCTAAAAATTATAATGTGCATTTCCCTAACCCCCACTCTTCATTGTTTTTATTGTCTGTCTCCTCCAACTAGAAGAAGTAGTCAATGGGGGCAGAGAATATGTTTCATTCACCACTAAACCTTCAGAGCCTGGATCAGGAACTCAAAAAACATTTGCTGAATGAATGAATAAATACTAGTGAGGCTGAGCTTCTTTTCATGTATTTATCACCTATTTGCTTTTCCTCTTCTGTGAATTACTGTCTATAGTAGCCCCTACCCTCAAAATATAGGCACATTCTAATTCCTGGAACTTGTGAATATGTTACCTTCCATGGGAAAAGAAACTTTGCAGGTGTGACTTAGGTAAAAATCTTGAAATGGGAAGGTAATCTTGGATTATGTGGGTGGCCCAATCTAATCACAACATGGGTCTTTAAAAATGAAGAACCTGCCCTGGCTGGTGTAGCTCAGTGGATTGAGTGCGGGCCTGTGAACTAAAGGATTGCGGTTTGATTCCCAGTCAGGGCACATGCCTGGGTTGCAGGCCAGTTCTCAGCAGGGGACCCACGAGAGGCAACCATACATTGATATTTCTCTCCCTCCCTCCTTCCCTTCCCCTCTAAAGATAAATAAATAAAATATTTAAAAAAAATAAAAATGAAGAACCTGAGGCCCTGGCTGGTGTAGCTCAGTGGATTGAGCGCAGGCTGCAAATCAAAGGATCACGGTTCGATTCCCAATCAGGACACATGCCTGGGTTGCAGGCCAGTTCCCAGCAGGGGATGCAAGAGAGGCAACCATACATTGATATCTCTCTCCCTCTCTCCTTCCCTTACCCTCTAAAAGATAAATAAGTAAAATCTTAAAAAAAAAAAGAAGAACCTGTCCCTATGGTGACCCCAGGAAAATGTGATTAGAGAAGAATGATCGGAGGTGCAATGTTTCGGACTTCGAAGATGGAGAAGGGAGCCTCAAGTCATGGAATGCACACAGCCTCTGGAAATGCAAGAAGCATATCCCCTCCTAAAGCCCGCTGAAAGGAACATGACCTTGCTGACACCATGATTTTCACCCAGTGACATCATGTTGGACTTTTGACCTATAAAAACTGTAAGATAATAAATGCGTGTGTTTTAAGCCACTAAATTCATGGTAATTTATTACAGCAGCAATAGGGAGCTAATACAATAACCTTTCCTGGTTTTTCTATAGATTATTTGATTTTACCACCCATTTATAGGAGTCTCAAAGTGTCACAGATATTAAACCCTTCATCAGATGTACTACAGATATTTTCTCTCAGCCTAAACACTGATCTTTTTGACTGTTTTTTTATCATTTGCTGTATTAAAAAATTTTAATTACATGTAATTAAATTGATTAATTTTTGTATGGCTTCTGGGTTTTCTGCCTGGCTTAAAATGATCTCTTACAACTTGAGGTTTTATAAATATTGCCTAAATTTTTTTCTAATTTGAAAGATTTTTCTAGTTTTTATACGTAGATTTTTAACTTACCTAGTATAGTATTTTTTAATATGATGTAATAAAACAGTCTAATCAAATGATTTTCTAGGTAGACTATCAATTATGTCAAAAAGCTCTATTAAACAAACATTCCTTTTCTCTCTGAACTAAAAGACAAGTCAGAGTTTGAACAAGATGACCTCAAAGGCTATTTTTATCCTTAAGATTCTACAATAACCATTAAAAAGTTAAACACTGCTTTTCTAATTCTGCTAATTTGGAAACAAAAGTAAAGTGTGATTGGGGACTATAGCTTTAATTACTGATAATCATAACACAAACAGAATACCTGGTGATTCTTCATTTCTTCTTCTCTCCTTTGCTGAAGCTGCTTTAACTGTACTTGGAGCTGATTCTCCACCTGCCTCTGCTTGTCCAGGACCTCCTGGTAGCGTTCCTTCAGCAGGGTTCTCTCTGTCATCATTTTATCCTATTGGTAACAACAGGAAAAAAGTGTAGTTCCCCAATATAATTGCAAGAAACATTCCCCAGGTGCCTGCTCGAGGCACTATGTAGAGCTCCGGTTACAGCGTGCAATACTGCAGCTTACTAGCCACGTATGGCTACGGTAATTCAAACCAATTAAAAAAGGAAATTAATCAGTTTATCTGATTAGTTTGTCTCCTAGCCACATCCCATGTGCTCAACAGCTACATGTGAGTAGTGGCTACCATGCTGGACAGCACAGATAGGGAAGATTTCCATCCTTATAGGGAGTTCTACTGTACAAAACTGCTCCACGGCAGAAGCTGGCAACCTATGGCCTGTAGGCCAAATCCAGCCATTGCCTATTTTTGTAGATAGAGTTTCACAGGAACACAGCCCCAGCCAATGGCTTACAGGCTGCTTTCAGCCAAAAACAGCAGAGTGGAGTGGTTACAACAGAGCCCATACAGCCCGTAAAGCCTGAGATATTTATTCTCTGACCCTTCAGAGATAAAGTTTGTCAATCCCACCTCTAGGGAATAAGAGGAAGGAGGCATTGTATCATTCATTAAGAGAAAGAGGAAAAGCATGGGCAAAACCAAAGAACATATCACCTACCAAAATGCATCCAGAAACAGGATTTCTTACATCGTTAGCTCTGGAAACTGAGACACCCACTAAGAGGCAGAGGGAACTTGGGATTCAGGTTGAGTGAAGCAGCAAGCTCTCATACAAAGTTGGGAGTAGAAGCAAGGACCACAATTCAGCTCTGCCTCCCTCAAATCAGTAAATCAAAAATAGCCACGGTCACCTTTCAAAGGGACACTAAGACTTACAGAGGGTCAATTTATAACACATAGGTATAAGGGAGTGCACAATTACTGTAAATGCATGAAAAGGAGAGCAAATAGAACAGGAGCCAAGATTTTTGCATTGCTGCCAAGCTTAACACCTGCCTAGTTCCAGTGCCTTTTAAAAAAATTGTAGGTCGCACCACCACCCAAAAGAAGAGAGCCAAACAAAACACAGCTCTGGGCCTCCTCTGGCCCAATTGCTTACCAGTGTCCACCTGGTTCAGACTGATACTAAAGTGTATTTATAACTTTAGTTGGCCCCTTCAATTGCTATACAGTCATCCAAACCCCATCTTAAACTACAGGAACCAAGATGAATACTCTATGTAAATAAACAGATCAGTGTAAGTGCTCAAGAAAAGGTGACTTTCCCCTCCTTCCTCTGGAGGTTCTCTTCCACCCAGATTATCCCCATGAGGTCTCTCATTTCTAGGATCTTTTTACCTGCTTGTTATGAACAACTCCCGAGTACCAACCTGCTATTGAAAAGGTTTTTTTTTTGTTTATTTCTTTTTAATAATATATTTTATTATGCTATTACAGTTGTCCCATTCCCCCTTCATTCCCCTGCACCCTGCACACCCCCTCCCACCCACACTCCCCCTTTAGTTCATGACCATGTATCATAAGTTCTTTAGCTTCTACATTTCCCACACTACTCTTGCCCTCTCCCTGTCTATTTTCTCCCCACCGTCTATGCTACTTATTCCCT
>PVKM010041160.1:0-13213 GCA_004027735.1 Carollia perspicillata
GAGAGGGAGAGAGAGAGAGAAAGAGAAAGAGAAGCATGGATTTGTTGCCTCCCATACACTCCATGACCAAGAATCGAACCTACAGCCTTTTGGTGTACAGAACAATGCTCCAACCAACTCAGTCACCTGGCCAGGGCAACTTCTTGTCTTCTTAATGTTAAAGGGCCTCAAGACCCAGTTATGACTTTCTTCTCTACACTCAGTACGTAGGTGATCTGACCCAGTCTTATTGCATTAAATACAACCCATATGTCAATGACCCCCCAAAGTTACAGTTCCTAAATCTCATGTCTTAACATATATCAACCAGTTACTCAATAACACTCAAGTGAAGATTTGACATCTCAAACTTAATATGACCAAAATTGAACTACAAATCTTCCTACCTAATCCTGATCTACCTACAGTATCCCTTATCTAAATTGATGACAACCTCCCTTAGTCCCCAAACCCAAGAGTCATACTTGACTACACTCTTTCTCTCATTCCCTACACCCATTAATTTAGAAAAGCCTTTTGGCCCTACCTTCAAAATACACTCAGACTATCCAAGTCTCACTTCCTTCACTGATTATTAACTCATACCCTTGACTTTTATACAGAATTCTCAACAGAGCAGTTAGAATGATCCTTTTAACAGTAGTCAGATTGTGTCACTCCTCTGCTCAGAATCCTGGAGTGACTCACCAGTTTTACTGACAGCAAAAGCTCAAGTCTTTAAAACGTCCTATAAGTCTAAGCATCTGGCCTCACTGTTTCTTTACTTCTGTCTCACACTATTCTCTCCCTCACTTTTCTGTTGTTGTTCTTTGAAGATGCTATGCATGCCTTGGGGACTTTGCTATTCCCTCTACCTGGAAAGGTCTTCTCCCAGGAACCTACATAGCTAAATACCTCATCCCTTTCATCTCAGGTTCAAAAGCTACCTTCTTACTGAGGTCTATACTAATTATCTTATTTTCAAATTGCAATCTGCCCTTCTCCCCTCACCCTGATATTTCTGATCCCTCTAAATGTATCATTTTCTTTCTGTAGCAATTATCATTTATAACATAGTACATAATTTTTTATCACACTTATTGTTTATTATACTTTCTCCCTGTTCTGAACATAAGTGCCATGAAGACATGCATATTTAATCATGTACCTCAAGTACCAAAATAGTGCATGGTACTTAGATATCCATTCAATGAATAAATGAGGTGGACAGGGCAGTCTCTCTCTCTCAAAAAAAAAAAAATCACTATGTCCAAAATATCAAACAGTGCAAAGCACAGAGGTACAGAATAAATACCTGACTGATCATTCAACGACATTTTATTACATTTATGGTGTGCTAATCACTGGGTATCCAGTGATAAATAAAACAGAATTTCACCTCTGTCACGGCACTTAAAATAATTTATTGCACTTACATGCCTATCTCCAATAGACTGTGGGCTTTGTTAGAGAGGGACAGTAACCACTGTAACTGCTCAATAAAATTTAATGAGTGATTGAATGAATACACGAATACAAAAAACTGTCTTAATAGGACTTATCAAAACTAATATTCTGCTATAGCACTATTAGCTTAATCAATAAATACAAATATTACATAAAATTCAGTGTGTTATATGTCTAACAAATTCTTAAATCAATAACAATATTGGTTATTTCAGAAAATAATATAACATTTTTTTAAGATTATTTATTTACTTATTTATCTTTAGAAGGGAAGGGAAGGAGAGAGGGAGAGAAATATAAATGTATGGTTGCTTCTCATTGTCCCCTGCTGGGAACTGGCCTGCAACCCAGGCATGTGCCCTGACTGGGAATTGAACCGTGATCCTTTTGTTCGCAGGCCTGCGCTCAATCCACTGAGCTACACCAACCAGCCAGGGCTATAATAAATGTTCTTAATCAAAAAGCTTTCCAAGATTTCTCCAAGCAAACTCATTTTCCAAAACTCAAAATGGTTTGACAAGGTATCAACATTCAATCTGTCAAAGTAAATTATTTGTTACCAAGTCCTCCTCACCAGTAAAAACACTTTTTAAGAACTTACCTTTACCTCCACTTAGTGGTTTTAAGTAGAGTGCCAAATCTTCAACACATTTCTTTGCAACTTCATAGTGTTTGTTCTCACCTAGATTACTTAACTTGATTGACTGATGGTCTGGTACCTAAAAAAATACAAAAAATTGAAGATCTAAATATAAATGGATAAATTTATTTATATATTTGATAATAATCTTGGCGAGTATAAAATTATAACACAGAGACATACATCAAGGTAGTTTAAATAAAATTAAAGCCAAACACCTAGTCAATATGCTTTCTAAGAATCAAGAATATCACACTTAATAGCAGGGGCTAGGTGCATTAATGAATTAAAAAAAGAAGCAAGCAGTTAATAGCATTGTATCAATGTTACTGTCTTGGGGTTGATAACTATACCATAATTTTGTAAGATGTTAATATTAGGGGAAGCTCCAGAAAGTTATACAGGTTCTCCTTAAAATTTTTTGCAACTTTTTCTGAACAAACAACAAGTAGAAAATGAGGGCCAGGATTTTTTCACCTTAGCACTTAGTACCTTCTTATGTACTTACTATATTTACTATCCCCCCTTGCTAGAATATAAGCACCACAAGACAGCGTTCTAAATGAAAGGTCAAAGATACAGCTCTGCTACTTCTACCATCTTGAGTTAAGTCATCTTGAGTAAGTTATTTAACTGCTCCAAGTCATGTTTTCCCTATCTGCTATGATGACAATCCCTTTTTCATTGTACCATTATAAAAATTCAATTTAATTCAAAAGATGTTTGTATTCGTGGGGGTGCTTACCATGTGCCAAGCACAGTTTTAGGCACTAGGTGTCTATCAGTGAGCTAAACACACCAAATTTTTTGCCCTTGTGGAGCGTACATTCTAGGGAAGAAGAGAAAAGGCAGCCCACAAATAAAAAATATGTATGATAAGGTGATCAGTAAAAATTTTAGAATAAGAATAAGGGGAACTGGGAGTGCTGGAGAGAGGTTGCAATTTTAAGGGGGATGGTCAGGATGAGCTTCCTTAGAATCAGGACATTTGAAGAAAGACGTAAGAGAGGAGAAAAAAATGAGCATTCGAGGTGAAGGTAACAGTCACTATAAAAGCCCTCATGTGGGAATACTTCTGGCATATTTAACAATTGACTAGGAGGCCAGTGTGCTTAAGCAGAAAGAGTAAGGACAGTAGTAGTAGAAGAGTGTGAAAAGATAAATCACACTGTATAACCTGCAGGCTATTTTAAGGGCCAACCCAGAGAACATCTACTTAAAAGACAAAACACAATACCTGACCTACAGCAAATGCTAAATAAATGGTAGTTAACAAAACATCTTTGGTATTTTGTTGGATCTAAGATGCCACTGTTTGCAACATACACCATCAAGGAAAAAATGTTGCCAATTAAATTATGACACACGACTGATTACAGATGCATCTGGATTTCAGAATGTCTAACTGGATTATTAAGATTGAAAGGAAAGGCTATGCTTTAAAAGGAAAACTTCAAATATAAACATACTATGGAATGGGGTATTTTAATGCATTGAATTTCCTAAGACGTAACTAATCAGAAAAATCTTTACTTTCTTGCTTTAATATGTAGTGCATGACATGCAGAATCTTCTTCTTTACCTGTAAAATGGGTATAATAACTACCTGAAAGCTACAGAAAGAATTCATAATAGATGTTGAATGCTTACCATTATACCTACACAAAGCAGGCCCTCATTAAATGAAAATTACTATAAATCTAGGGTCTTGTTCTGATTTGATAAAATAATTATAAACAACAAAGAGTAATTTTATAGCAACTGAGCATAAGAAACTGTGCAGAATTTGATACTGACACTTTGGAAAATGGTTTTCAATATATACATCCCTAAGGAGAACTTATTTTCTCATTTATATCATCCTAAACATCAAGTGAAATTAAAAAGAAAACCAAACACCTCCATTTGGGAGCTCTAGTTGGTTTCTTTCTGGCCAAAACTTTGATTACATTTCTTTTCATATCCTGATCACCTAGTGAATAAATATTTATGTATGCTTATATAAAAATCTTATCCACCAAACTCATGTATAAACATAAATTCTGACCACAGCAATGAACACAGAGAAATACAGAACCATAATAAAATTATGGTTTTGCATAAGGATTTATGACATTATTTAAACAAAGCCTTTTGCAAAAATACAATCATGAGAATCAGGTACACTAATATTTTTTATGTCTCAAATATCATTAAACATACTTTGTGCCTCTTAATGAACAAAGTTCTGTAATTATTACATACACCAAGTTAGTAAAATCTTGAAAGCTCACCTGGGCTCCAACTAACTGGAGAAGTGCGAAGTTGACAGGAAGCACATCAATGTCTGTGTTGATGGCAGTCTGGTCAAAAGGACAAGCTTTCCGGTGAAGTTTATTCAAGCAAGTCTTGCAAACAGTGTGTGAACAACCTAAACTGATGGGTTTGTGCACATTCTCATCAAATTCATTATAGCAGATTGGACAGGACAGAAATTCTGTCCACTGAGCTGCCTGCACAGGCATTGTGGAAGCTGGATGCTCCGGTTAGCAGTCTAGCAGATCATTATTTTGCTGTGTAGTGTTTTCTACGCTGGAAATGGACAAATATAAGAATTAGTCACATATTATTCATTAACCTTTCAAGAGCTGACTGTAAAGTCAATCATCATAGCCTCCAAACCTAAAACACTTCTGGATAACTTTACATGTCTTGGGTGTCTTTTTCCTTAAGTCTAACTTGCTGAATTAAGTAAATTTCTGAAATTCTGTCCAGAAACAATATCATAAGTGTTCCTTTCAAGTAAACAAATTTATATTGGTTGCACATATAGCCGTCATCAAAGCTTTCATGTTTTTTCTTAATGACTACATCAAATGAGCAGATTAATGTTCCACACTTCAATTTTAGGAACACAAATTAATTTGGATTGCTGGGTTTTTTTAAAAGTGTTTCCCTTGGATATCTACTACCCCAAAACATATTAAGGTATGGCCTAAGAATTAGTGGACTTTGCAAACTATTGATCTGAACAATACTGTAGTGAGTCGAGTGTGAAGGAACAGCTTCGGCCACCCGAATGACCATGTCAGTCAAGGATATATGTTCAACTTGGCAACTTCACAAGAGGAATCTCTCTGGTCAGGACTTGATTAGGAAGCTAACTGATGTACTGAAAATAAAGGTGTAAAAGAACAGTGTGATGATATAGATGTTTATTCATAAACTAAAGAAAGATGCTGACTTCAAAACACACTGCCAAAGTAAAGGGAAAAAAAGAAAATACTGTCTTACAAATGTTGAATGTGGTTCCCTATGATACATTTGATAAAACATCACTTAGAGATTAGTAAATATATATTACCCGAAACTATCAGGTAATGAGCGGGGTATAGAAAAATAAATGAGCAGGATATAGAAAAATAAAACAATATTAGCATCTAATAATTCTAAATTGGAAAATGCAAAATATAAATTTCTATTTTTGCTATGATTACAGTGAGGAAAATTATATTTTCATACAGTTAAAAGGCACATACAAAAATAACCATTTTATTCTTATTTCTAATATCAAACTGTTCCATAATTTTTAGTAAAATAAAATACTTAGTATCAAAACTGTACTGTCCTCTAATTAAAATCTTTAGTTACCAAACTTGAACATTTTACATTTAACAAATTTTCTGCATCTTCCAATACTAAACTTATATAAGTCTGACAAAGGCTCTCTGATGAGCAAAGAATCTAGGTATTTAGGGCAATTAAACAGCCAATGGTTTATTTCATAAGAATGTTTACCAACCCAAATATATTAGTTCCTCAGAAATCAGATATTTAAAAATGAAGTCAGATTCAAGACAGAAAGGTATATAACTGATTCTCCAATATCCCCACATCAAAATGAAGAATTTTATTAGCCTTTACTGTGCTTTTATGTTCACAAAAACTAAGGTTTTAAAAATATCTTGTAAAAATAAATTATAGGGCTTGCTATGTATAAAGCACCCTATATAAACTTCCTCAAACAGCTCTAATGCATCTAATATAGATTGCCACATCTATTAATGCCATCAATCTTAAAACCAGTTAGTTGGCTTCTAACTTTAGAGATGAGCAGTAAGCAGGTGAACACATCACTCCCTGAAACTATTTAACATTTTTAATGTTCAGCTTACCAGAATTATACAAGGAACAGGCCTCTGAGAAAGAATAAATTTTATCTTACATCTACTACTGAGGGCCACGTGAACAGATATATTTATCAAAACAAGACAACTGCATGTATTTTTTTTTTAATAAGGGCCACCTGGTTGGAAATGCTAATTTGGGTGGTCAGGGTATCAGAGGCCACTTGGTAATAGAATAGTAGCAGCAAATACTCTTTTGTTACAGTTTTCCAAGATCAACCCGAAATGCTTTACATTAAAGTTAATTAGTGTGTGTTTAGTGGAGCGGGGTGGGAAGGAGAAAGGCATTCATGTTTAAACTAAACATAAAAATGTTATCTTTTGGATTTTCACCTATTATGTTTGGAGTGTTTCAAACTATTCCAGAATACACTTGATAGTTCTAAAATACCAGATGTTTTAATGTTAAAGTTTACTTTCTAGTAGAAATTTAATTAATACCTTTACAAGACAAATTCTGCCAAAATTTTGACAGTAACACTGTAATTTTCCTTCTGCTATGTGTCAGATTCTAACTATCTGACAGGAAAATTATGAACTAAATTCCCCATAAGGATTGGTTTGATTTTTTAAAAATGTTTTTCTTTAGTAGCATTATCAAGAGATTCTAGATTTCTCAATAAAGACAAAATAAAAATTTACCTGAAACAGTTTCTGTAGTCCACTAAAATGCTTAATTAATAATGACAAAATAGGACTTTTACTTCTTTAAAAAAGGCACTTGGTAAATATTTACCTAGAAAACATTTTTATAGTTATCAAAAATGATAGCCTATTGTCTTTATAATTTATTTTAAGAGCATCTAAATGACCAATGGCAAGCTAAGATTATATATTAATTTGTAAAACTTCTAGATTTATATGAATATGTTCCATAGTAACTTAATTCAATCTATGGAAGCCTAAATTGCTAGTAACATTTATAGTTAATATTGAAGTATTCATCCTGAAGATGCTCCCAAAACATCCCAAATTGAAATGAAATGGATTACAAAGCTCACAACTTTAGATATATAAAGGGACTACTTAAGAAAAATGTTCTAATTAAATTATTTGTATTAAGTAAATTCAGTTACTAGCTACTAAAATTTGAAGAATAAAAAGATAAATCACAGGAGTGAGAAACACTAAATTAAAGGTAGGACCTAAAAAAAAATTTTTACTCAAGCAATTTTTCAGACTATAAGTTCCTTGCCATGAATACTAACTCATAAATAGGAAGAGTAATAGGTATCTTTCATATGATGCAAGTTACAAACTGCTTTAAGAGCGAACTTCATACCAGCTAAGTACTTTCACTTTCTGATAACAGACTGCCAGGATATTATGCAGCCAGTTTATCACTATGACACCTAACTTTAAAATGCCAGAATAAAGTTTATGCCTCTTTCACTTTCATATAATTTAAATAGAGTATTTTACGTTTCTCTTTATAAAAATGTAAATATTAGAACTCAGGTCTGTTAATTAACACTCCTTTGCATTCTCTCTCACCTATGTAAAGAATTTAAGCTACTGAAATGGATTTTAATTAGCTTTGGACTTAAAAATTATTATTTACAACAACTAAGTACAATTTATATCTTAACCTATAAAACAAACAAAAGCAACTAAAATCATCTTTAAGTTCTAAATCTAAGCATTCAAACACATCAAAAGGGTTGGAGCAAAAGGAAATGAATTACAATTTTAAAGACTGCTAGTGCTAGCAAAGTAACTTAAGTTAGGAAAGATTTTTTGACTCCAGTTTTACTTCAACCTACTACAGAATTGAACTCAGGTGTTTATTAAGTATGAAGTTTTGTGTGCTTTTTTCAAATCCTCACCCAAGAATATGTTTGAGTTCTTAGAGAGGAAAGAAGAGAGAGAAAAACAGTGATGAAAGAAACATTGGTTAGTTCCCTCCTGCACACCCCTGGGATCCGACTGGGACCTTAGGTAAGTCCCCTGAGGGGAAATTGAACCCACAACCTTTTGATGTATAGGATGACGCTCCAACCAACTGAGCCACCTGGCCAGGGCTTAAGTATGAGAGTAGTAATGACATAATTTTCAATTTTAATTAACATAGCCAATAAAGTTTTGCTTCTTTAGTGATGACTAGACTTGAAAAGTGCTTATTTTTGAGAAGGAACTTTCTTCTGCCTACCAAATAATGGCCAGTGGATAATTTTTTTAGTATTCTGATTTTAAGAGGATAAGCGGTCAAGAAATTTTTGGTTTGCATGTGTCTTTTTTTATTCAGATGATTTATTCCTTGGAAGAGATCCTGTAAAACAACACTATCCAATACAAATATAACCCAAGCCACAAGTAACTTAAAAATTTCTAGTAATCATATTAAAAAAGGGAAAAACAGGTGAAATTAATTTTAATAGTACCTTTTCTTTAACCTAATTTTCTCCAGAGTATCACTTCAACATGTAATCAATGTAAAAAATGGAGATATTAAAAAAAAACTTGGTACTACATTTTCAAAATCTGATGTGCACTTTACACATTCAGCACATCTCAATTCACACCCACCACATTTCCTGTGTTTAATTGCTACGGCTGGCTACTAGCTAGTACTGGACAATGCAATGCTCTTTAAGATTAGAAAATGACATTCAGAGCTAACTTTTATTGAGAATTTGAGGTGAAAGTCACATCTACATTTAAGAAGGTTTTAATAAAAATAGAAAGCCCTGAGGATCATAAAGATGTACTTACACAGTTATGGTACTGGGTGCAAAACATTATTTTTAATTTTCAGCTAGCTTTACTTTACCTCATGCTTCCTTTTTTCATCAGTAGAAAGTGAAACTTCGACCCAGTCCAAAACAATAAGCAAGTACTTATTATGATAAGACCCTGTTGTAAGTTTATTTAGTATTCTTAGATATTACATACAACATAGAAGTTCTATTTTTGAATTTAATTCTGTGTAAAGAAAAATGCCTTCCCTCCCAAAAGAATTTTTGTTAACTTTTTCAAACTAAAAGACATAGCAAATTACAAAAGTATAAAGTGAATTAATGAATACATAAAAAAAGGACATAAAGTCTTCTTGCACGTTAAATTAAGACATCAGTACTAATAAATAGATCAGGAGTTACGCAAAGGATCCACTAATAAACACGATAGCAATTAAATACTCAGAAGAATAGGAGCCAGTTTGAATTACAACATCTGCTTTTGCAATATTAACATTTTGTTCTAGCAATTTTCCAAACTCAACAGTTTTTAAGGCACGAATCTCCAAAAAATGGCAATACTAAAAAATGGTCTTTGACAGGTTGTGATGGTCTCTGTATTTTTCAGGAATAGAACGTGGACGTAAACAACAGACAAGGGATGCCATGTTGCAACAGTGCTGCAGCTCCAGATAAAAGGCAATAATGGGAGAATCCATGAACTCTTCATTTTCAAGCCTTAACTAGATTTGTATATTTAACTACAAAAAGTCTCCACGGGCTAACTGAAATATTTGTTTCTTTGCTTTTGGGAAACTATAGCAATTTAGTGTAGCACCATTAGCTTTCTCAGGTTAATCAGAAGTTCCTATTGGAACTTAGAAGTTTGACTAATACAAAAATGGAAAAGATTACTTAAGCACTTTATTTGTGATTCAAAGTCATTCTAATCACAGCGGGTGGGATATAACAGGGATTAAAAAGAGGGGAACTGGGTAAATAGAGAGTAGGAATGCAAAGGGAACGTAGGTGGTTATAAAAAAAAATTAAACAGGTTGGGAATCACGAGATTAGATCTACTTTATGTCAGCGATTACTTGAGACTATTTTGGTGTTAAGGTTCTACCTGCCGGTATCTTAAAACTCTTCTGTGATTCGAAAGATGTAAATGACAGCTACCCTCACCTTCTACTTTCCCGAAAGCTAAGAACAGAGAAATGTAGATCTGCATCTGAGAAACAAAGATGCTTTCCACCGTTCTTCTAAGATGGTGGAAGAGTCTCTTATAAGAGGCTTCCCCAAGAAGGAAAAATGAAAGAGGGAAAGAAGAAAGCCATGGCAGAATTCCCTAGCCGTGTTTCATGCCGGTGCTCCGTCACAGCCACGGAGCAACCCCTCGGGCCCGGCCATCTCCCTCCCCAGGAGGTTAAGCCCTCCCAGGGCATTGTTTGGCCAGGGTCCCTATTTACCACTCAGATCGCCTCCACCATCCCTGCAGTAGGATCTCGGGAAGCCCCAGGGCAGAAAGCCGAAAAGCCAGGGAGGACTTGGACTCGAGAAGCTCCTCCAACACCCCTCTTACTAACTGCTGTAGAAAAGGAAGGGAAGTCTGGCCTTTGCTGGGGAGGATTCCTCAGGGGTCACAGGCGTCCCCTCGGCAGGAGTCGAAGGGAGGTGGCCATTTGCGCCAGGCCTCGGTATTGAAAAACCCCAACCAAGCCTAGGGGCCTCCTTGGTCCCCGGACTCCCGGTCCGGGTGTCAGGTGCGGCCCTTAGTTCCCAACCCTCGGGGCACCGGCAACGACAGCGCACAGGCCCCGGGCTGAGACCGGTCTCCCGCCCGACCGCCGGGGACCAAGGACCCGGAGTGGGGCCCGAGCCGCATCGTGCCCGCCCCCGCCCTACCTGAGGGGGCCCGGGCGGGGTCGCTAAGGGCCGCTCCCGGGAGCCCCGCGACGGCGCGGCTCGGCGACACAGGCGCCTCGTCTCGCCGGGGCAGAGCTCGGCGGCGGTTTCACGACCTCAAACTCCATCGGGAGCTACAGGGACAGCCCCGTTGGCGGCGGCGGAGGCCGCGACGGGGCCTCCTCCTCCACCCACCGCCTCCTCCTCCTTACGACGGAGGCGGACCTGGAGTGATCCTGACCTAGATCTCGCGAGAAGATACTCCCCACTTCACGCGAGATCACGCAAGACCGGCTGTAGGGGCGGTGGAAGGGAGCGTTGTAGCCCCTGCCACCTGGGCTGCGCATCGGCTTCCCTGTAGTGGAGCTGAAACACCCCCGTCACGTGACCGGGGAGACCGGGAGTGTAGTGGGAGGTGGTGTTAGGATGCCTAGGCAAGTCAAAGGGGTTTATGGGAAACTCCTTACACATTCATCTGCGCCTTGAACCAGCCTCTTGGACGTTGGTTTGAGCCAGTGTCTGACTGACTCCCCTCCTGAAAAGCGTGGTATCCGTTTAGCATATCCGACACATTTTTATTACATTCTAATCACTCTCCCATAATCAAATGCAGACCCCATTCCTCAGTCCCTGTATTTGTCAAGCAATCTCCGTTAGAAAAAAAAAAAAAGCATTTGGCAGGCAATAACACATGCCTCTCTATTAAAAAACTGAGCTCCTCAGACGCTGGTAGGCATCAAAATTCAAGCACAAATTCTGGCATTAATAACTCCGTAAATATTAGTTAAAGGATTTCTCACAGTAAACAACAAGGCAGAAATTATCCTGTTTTTTTATTGGAAGAAACAGACTGGGAATAGGGATAAGGGAATTAATATTTATGGACTGCTTACCATGTGCTGGGTCCTGTATTAATAAAAATTCTATTTTTACTTTCACTTACTTGTCAAAATAATCCTAAAAGGCAGATATTATGTACTGTGTTCCTGATGAGAAACTGAAAAACACAGATTAAGAAAAAGGTGCTTGGGCCCTGGCTGGTGTAGCTCAGTGGATTAAGCACGGGCTCGATTCCCAGTCAGGGCTCATGCCTGGGTTGCAGGCCAGTTCCCAGCAGGGGACACACGAGAGGCAACCATACATTGATATTTCTCTCCTTCTCTCCTTCCCTTCCCCTCTAAAGATAAATAAATAAAATCTTTTTTAAAAAAAGGAAAAAGGCACTTGATACCAGATGCATAAGCATCTGTGGAAGTTAACCCATCATGAATTAGAAAATATACAGAAAGTAGTTCATAAACTACAATGAGCTTAAAATAAATATGGTTGCTTAAAATAAATAAATAAATATTGAGTTTTAAAAAACTCAATAGCCACATCAAAGACTTTTCTCCCATACGTTATTCTTTTCATACTCTTCTCTTCTATTAAGTATAATCCAATCCTAAAGAAGAGTTCCCAACAGTGGTTCACTTGGCTCGGTTTTTCCATTCAACTAGATAGTGCTGGGTGTGTGTGTGTGTGTGTATATACATATATATATATATATGTTTTCCATTTAATGGGACGGTTTACATGATAAGATTTTTCAAAGGTGGCCTGACCACTATGTTTAAAATTACGATCAGAATTCTCCTTCCCCAGCACTCCCTTGCTTTGTTTTCTCCAACTCCATTTCCAAAATGACATATATTAATTTCACTTGTTTACAATTTGACTCCCTTCATTACGTTACATTCATGAGAACAGGAATTTTTGTTGGTATACCTAACCTCTAGATATTGTAAGGACTCCATAAGTATTTGTTGAATACATGACTAAATGAATAACCAGGAGAAATAGTTCCTTTCTTTAAAATTCACAGATATATACAAAACACAAAGCTCTCCATTCCCACCTCCAGTTTATTATTTCTTATGTAAACATATAGGATAGTTACATCCAAGGAAAAAGGGAAAGGATTTTCTCTTATACCAAAGTAATAACTACCTTTCCAAGACCTTTTATACAAAAATGCAGTAAATGAAGAGGCTGAAGATAAACATACTGCATTTTCCATCATATCAAAGCACAACTGAAAGTGAATGTTTTAAATGAATGAATTCAACATTTTATTTAGTCATACCTGCATTTTCAAAAAGGTTTTCCTGAAATTGTTTAAGCACATCATGCAAACAGACATTCTCCTAGAAATGTGTCGAGATCACTCTGTGCTAACTGAACAGGAATAAATAATAATAAATAACAACCATTACTTTCACAAAACACCCCTTCCCCCCACGCAAAAATCTCAAAGTGCGTACAAAAAATTTCACAAGAATCTTACTTACAAGGCACACATAAAACTTAAACATAGTTCAACCATAATTCTTTTTAAACAT
>PVKM010041161.1:0-13223 GCA_004027735.1 Carollia perspicillata
TTTTTTTTTTTTTAAGAAATTCTTTTCCTTTTGACACTGAGATATATTTCAACAATTTCAACCCAGTTCGGTCCAAATCTTCTGCTTTAAACAGCTCTCAAGGACAGAGGTAAGAAAGGAAGGGAATTAACTTAGGGAGGACACTGAAAATATACTTTTCTTTCTTTTCCCTTTCCCTCCTTTCCCCACTACTTTTTCTTATGTTTTTTCTCCCTTTCTTGTTCTGTCTCATTGTGATATGCCTTTGAGTTTATTGCTTTGAGAGAGAGAGAAACACCGATTAGTTGTTCCACTTATTCATACATTCATTGGTGGATTCTTGTATGTGCCCTGACAGGGGATCGAAGATGCAACCTTGGCGTGTTGGGGCGACACTCTAACCAACTGAGCTTCCTACCCAGGGCTATTCCAACATTTTATTATGAAACTTTCAAATGTAGGGAAAAGTTGAAAGAAGTTACAGTAACTACTCCGATAGAAAACACCTGGATTCTCCCATTATTTTACAGTGCTTGCTTTAGTACATATCCGTCCGTCCTCCATCAACCAAGTCATCTTCTGTGACCCACTTACAGACACCGGTAACCTACAGACGTCAGTGCACACCTCCCAGACAATTCAGTGTGTCGTAGGCCTTTCAGTCTGCCTGCCAACGTAGATCCTTTGGGTTTACATCTTTTCTATGAAAAATATTGTGGACTTTCAGTGCAGT
This sequence comes from Carollia perspicillata, assembly GCA_004027735.1. NCBI lineage: Eukaryota > Metazoa > Chordata > Mammalia > Chiroptera > Phyllostomidae > Carollia > Carollia perspicillata. The sequence continues at coordinate 713 of PVKM010041161.1, forward strand.
TTAGTGGAAGTTTCTTTCACCTGATGAAAAGGCGTCTTAATTTCTTGCCTTGGTCCTGCCAAGCATCATAGTGCTTCTTGTAATATGAAGACTACTTGTTGGCCAACTTCCTTCCTTGGGGCCCGTAGGATGGCCAAGGATTGGCTAGTCATTCACTGGTGACCATGGTAGGTTCATTGTCTTTGGCTAGACAAAGTCCTTAATAACCATCCCCACGCTCCACACTCCCTAACTTGGCTTCTTCCACCTGCTGTGAGTTTTTTGAGTGAGGCTCTTGTTCCTTCCCACATGGATTAGGGAACAATGTCAGTTTCCAGAGCAGAGTGTGTTGCTATGGGAACCTAAAGTTATTTGGAGTTGCAAAATGATAGCAAGTAATCAGTGACACAACCTGAAACATTCCATAATTGTCTCTGGAGAATAATAAGGTAAAACGTTTTATTCTTAGATGAGGGAACTTCTGTGTTTTTGTGCTTTAGGGAGCTTCAGGGATACGGTGACGGAGCTGCCAGGGTTTGGGAGTAGGCAGTTTCTGGTGGCTCAGGCAGAGTCCTAGTTTGTCCTGGTATATGTCTGTTACACAAGTTATTTTGTCTTTCTGCGGTACAACCTTCTCTTCTTGAAAATGGGACATCATTTCAGCCTAGAGCTGGAAGAGACCTTGGCGCTGTCTAAAACTTGTGATTCTCTGAAACAGACGATGCCTGCACAGCACCTATCAACTTCTCACCTATCACACACCACTTACTGACCGATCGCGTCTTGTTTACTGTCCGTCTCCCTCTGCCGGGTCAGGGATCTTTGTCTCTGGTTTACCAAACACCTACAGTGTGTCTGGCGCACGGGAGGGTCCCACATATTTGCTGAAAGAATAAAGGAATAAGTTTTGGTTCTATGGAAAAATTAATGTGTTCATTTTTCCCATCAATGATGAGTAAAGATTTATTGACTTAGAATCTTGAACCTCTGAGTTATTTCAGAGGTTCAGTTAAGTTCTTAGAGGTGTTCGCCAACCCAAGAAAGTGGACTCATACTTTAGGAATATTTTTCGTACCCTGGGGTGAAATAAAAGTTGTCTGGCCAACTATTTTTGTTATATTTTCATATAATTTCAAAGTTACAGAAAATGTACAAGAATAGTGCACGGGAATCCCTAGAACCTCTATCCAGATTCTTCAATTGTTTATGTTTTTCCCCATGTGCTTCCTCATTTCTTCTGTGTACCTGTGCTTCTAAAAGTTGGGAGTAAAATGGAGACATTGTGTGCCCACAGTCATAAATATTTCATGTGTATCTTTTAAGGCCAAAGACATTCTCTTGCATTACCACAGCTCAGCTATCGAAATCAGGAAATTGAACATCAATAGAGTACTATTATCTAATCCACAGCCCATCCCAATAACATTCTTTTTAAAAAAATATTTTATTTATTTACTTTTAGAGAGAAGGGAAGGGAAAGAGAGAGGGAAAGAAACACTAATGTGTGGTTGCCCTCGTGTGCCCCCTACTGGGGACCTGGCCTGCAACCCAGGCATGTGCCCTAAGTGAGAACTGAACCAGCGATCCTTTGGTTCACAGCTTGGCACTCAGTCCACTGAACCACACCAGGCAGGGCCCAATAACATTCTTTACAGCTATTTTTACCAATGTGCGATCCTGGCTTGATTTTTACCAATCAAGCCGGAATCACACATTGTATTTAATTGTCTCCTTTAATCTGAAGTTGTTCTTCAGACATTCTTTGTGCTGTTTTCGAAGAGGACGAGCCAATCGTTTTGTAGATTGTCTCTTGATTTGGGATGGTCTTCATGTTTCCTAATGATTGAACTCAGGTTATATGTGCATATTGGGCAGAAATACTGGAGAAGTGATCTCATGTGCTCGGTGCATCATGACAGGAGGCACACTGGTTGGCATGTCTCGGTATTACTGATGTTAACTTGAATCACATGGTTAAGATTGTGTCTGCCAGATTTCCCCATTGTAAAGTTCTCTTTCTCCCTTAGAAGTTACTAAGTACTTTGCGGGGATACTCATTGAAACTACACTCCTCATCAAACTTTCGCCCACTAGTTTTAGCATCATTCCTTCTATATTTATTAGTTGTCAGCCTACTATAAGGAGGAACTTTTTCTTCTACTTGTTCATTTATGTGGACTCACAGGTACTTATTTTATTCTATGGTTTATAAGCCATCGATATCATTCATTATTTTATTGCTCAAATTGTCCCAGATTTCTGGCTAGCCATTTGCCTTGGAAACAATTTTATATAAACCGTAGTTTCCAAGTATGGTTTTTAAGGAGGTTTTTAAAGGTAGGAATAATTAAGTAAGACAAATCACTTTGGGCAGTTTTCAGTACCCAAAATCATCCTATGTAATGCAGTATGTTAAAAAATCAGGGAAGGCCCTGGCTGGGTGGCTCAGTGGATTGCAGCAGCATCCCGCACACCAGAAGTTTGCAGGTCCAATTCCAGTTAGGGGTCAGGGCACACACCTAGGTTGTGAGTTTGATCCCTGGTCAAGGGGTCAGGGTTCCTACAGGAGGCAACTGATTAATGTTTCGCTCTCTCTCAAATTAATTAAAACAAAACATCAGCAGGTAAGGATATAAAAAAGTGGTATATATAGATAGTGGTATACATATAATGGGATATTATTCAGCCTTACAGAGAAAAGAAATTCCGACATATTCTGCAACTTGAGGACATGATGCTACGTGAAATCAGCCAGACACTGAAGGACAAGGACGAAGACTGTAGAAGTCCACTTATTTGAGGAGGAGTAATCAATGCCACAGAGCCTGAGAGCGGCAGGGCGGCTGCCGGGAGCTGGAGGGAAGGGAGAACTGGGAAGTAGCGTTCCATGGGCGCAGAGTTTTGGTTTTACAAGAGGAAAAGATTCATGGGGATGGCTGTGGCGATGGTCGCACAACATTATGGATATATTTAATGCCAGTATTATGAATGTCTACTCACAATGGTTAAGATGGTAAATTTGATATTCTGTGTATTTTACCACAATTGGAGAAAAAAAAAAAGTTGAGTTAATTCTGGATGATTCCTGGCCTGGGCAACTCCAAACATGTCGCTCAAAGAGGTGTCGCCATAACCACTTAACTGTGCCCAGTACGTTATAGGGATAGAAAGCTTTTCCCTTCTCCCCTTGTAGGTTTTTCAGCTGGTGTAATAATTAAATTGACAGAAGGCAGTTTAACAGGAGAAAAACAAAGTTCATATATCCAGGAGTTCCATAAAAATTTGAGACCCAAAGAAACAATACACTCGTGAAGACTCAACAAGACAAAGAAGTTTGGGCTTGGATGCCCTGGCTGGGTGGCTCAATCGGTTTGACTGTTGTTCCATACACCAAAAGGTTGTGGGTTCGATTCCTGGTCACAGCACAAACCTAGGTCGTGGGTTCCATCTCCCATCAAGGCACATATACAGGAGGCAATTGGTTGATATTTCTCTCTCACATCGATGTTTCTCTTGTCTCTCTTCTGTCTCTCAACTGAATAGACATAAAACATCCTCAGGTGAGGATTAGAAAAAAGTTTGGGTTTGAGGTAGTAAATTAGTGAAGAAGAGCTGGGTTTGTTCACATAGCCTTCTTGGCCTTAATTTCCTGATCTCTAGTGATAAGGATGCCTTCTACCTTCCCAGTACAGGGGGGCACCTTTCACATGGGAGATTTACCTCCTGCTTTCAGGGGGACAAGGAGGGGTCAGAGTGTCCCTGCACTGGACGTTCTTTAAGTAACTTTGTTTAAAAAAAAATCAATATGCACCCTGGCTGGTGTAGCTCAGTGGATTGAGGTTCAATTCCCAGTCGGCACATGCCTGGGTTGCAGGCCAGTTCCCAGCAGGGGACCCATGAGAGGCAACCATACATTGATGTTTCTTTCCCTCTCTCCTTCCCTTCCCCTCTAAAGATAAATAAAATCTTTAAAAAATTAAAAAATAATCAATATGTGAAAGTGGCATATTTTGGGGTGGCATATTCTGCTGCCCATCAATATCATTTCCATCTTGATTGTGGCTTTGGCAGTGGCTTGGGAATTAGGTTAATTGTCACCTGCTGGTAGAAGTCTGAGAGGTGTTACCGAATCCTACACCTGTTTTCCTTCCCTAAGTAACCTGTAAGCTGTCCTCAAGGGAGTGGCGGGGGTGGGGGGTATGGCTCTCCATGTTTCTGACATTCCCCAGCCACCTCCTGCAGGAAGAATGGGTTGGGGCAGGGTACATCCTTTAACTCTGGCCAAGCATAGGTTTTCCCCAAATCAGTCTTTTGAGGGTTCATGCTTCATTCGTCCTAAGTGCAACAAAGATTAAATGAAAAGCTTTGTCATAGTGTCGTGCTTGGGAGACAAGCCAAGGAATAAGGCAGCCTCAGCAAAGTGAATGGAGTTATTTTCCCTTTCCCGCTCCGGGGAGGGGAGAACCTTGGGGCAGGGCCCCCTTTGCTGTTTCCTAATCCTAGGGAGCTTCGTAATGCAATTCAGGGCAAGGAGGGGGAAAGGCACCTTTGGCATAAGGAGGGCAAGAGCGGAGATATTGTTTCCCAGCAAACAGGGCGAAAACCAGAGTGCTAGGAGAATGCCAATTTCTTATTCAGATTAGAAAGGCAGGATCTCCAGGAGGAAACCAATTCTTCCGGCGGAGGCATGTTTGCATTCAGATACTCATCAGAGGAGAGCTTCAGCCTGTAGTCGAAGCCCCCACAGCTCTTTTCTCCCCCCATGGAACCAGGGCTCGCCCTTGGCCCTGGGCAGGGATGGCCCGATGGGAGCCGACAATGACAGAGACGGGAGAGTGTTAGGGAGCCTGGGCACGTCTGCGCAGGACACCCTCTCTTTGTCACTCAGGTCACATTCATAATTCTAAAAGCTGAACCATCTGCTCTCTGCTTCCTGTCCTGTCTTCCCAGGGCCAAGGGAGACAACAGAAGTGAAAGGTGGTATAAAATGCTGCCCGGGTGCTGTCAGTGACTGGCCCAGGAAGAGGTTGCCAACCTCCTTCTGGTTTCTTTGCTCCAGCCCAGGGCTTCTCCACTGAGGCACTATTGGCATTTTGGACTGGATAATTCTCTCTTGAAAACCGCCGTTGCTAATGAAGTGGTGGCCTCAGAGCTCCTCGTCTGCACTAGCTCCTTGCAAAGGCCCGGGAGACGCCCTAACAACGTGTTCACAGGGTAAAGGTGTTCGTAACATTTGCAGAAGCAAAATCTTTTAACTGCAGTTACTTTACCCCAACACTTCAAACCAAAATTTGTTTTTAAAATTCTTTATCCTGCCCTGTCTGGTGTAGCTCAGTGGGTTGAGCGTGGGCCTGCGAACCAAAGGATCACGGTTCAATTCCCAGTCAGGGCACATGCCTGGGTTGCAGGCCGGTTCCCAGTGGGGGACGCATGAGAGGCAACCGTACATTGATGTTTCTTTCCCTCTCTCCTTCCCTTCCCCTCTAAAGATAAATAAATAAAATCTTTAAAAAATAAAATAAAATAAAATTCTTTATCCTTTTTTGAAAGATGGTCCCTGATGGGGTTCAGGACATACTACCTCAAAATGTGGCACCTTGGCATGTGAAATATTTCCAGTGGAAGGAATTTGAGACAAAAGCAGGAGGGACCCACTGCGCCCTTTGTCTCTGAAACTGGTCATAAAATTCTCATGCGAGAGGGGCCCTCCCTATCCATGCAGCACCCTTATCTCGGAAGGAAAAGGAACGCCAGAAGAATCCTAACAAACTCGCCCCAGTTGACTATCATTATCTCATGTACCTTAACTTACCATATTTTACGTAACTGCCACTCTTCATCAAACCTATCATAAATATACTCAGGTTTCTGAGTCTTCATTCAAGTTCCTTCAGGTCTTCATTTCTTTATGAAGCCTCCAGGGTCACGTAGAACATATCAGGTAAACATGCATGCTTTTTTCCTGTTAATCCTTCCTCTTCTGTTTCAGTTTTTGACCCGGCCTGGACTCTAAGAGGGCCAAGGAAACCATTTTCCTCCCTGTTACCCTCCCCCACCCCAAATAGCCTGTGTTTCAGGCCCCACAAAACCCAGATCTGACCCTGGAGTCTGACAACCCTGGGCTCAGATCTTGGCTCTACCCCATTCGAAATTTGTCTAGAATTTTAAATCTCTTTGAGCCTCAGTTTCCTCATTTGAAAAATGGGTTTATTAATGGTGACCCCTCTTAAGATTCCTGTAGAAACTAAGTGAGCAAATACAAGTAGCCCCCTGCCCAGGACAACTGAACTCTCAATAAATGGGAATCATCGTGAAGGTGGTGATGTTTATCCATCCTGTTGGTGGAAATCAAATGCGGTGACCCCCCGAGTTAGAGAAAGGACCACTAGCTTCCCAAAGGTGGGAGACCAACTGACACGGAGGGGCTAGAACATTTGGCTAGACCCACAACCCAGCCGATAGCCCGGGCTCCACCATGGAGAATTACAGAGGACAGAGGACCCAGAGCTACCTTCGTGGGTGTCTTACTAGGAGGAGCTCCCTTTCGATGGACCCCCAAGTATTCTCTGGGCACTTGCTTCATCTGCAGACCCCTGTTTAAATAGACACAGCGGGAGGGGCTTCACAGGTATTGGTATGGATTCTGTTTCTGAAACTGGTGGGCAGCTTCAGGGATTTCAGGATTCTTTAAACACTAAGACACATTATATACATGTCCTTTGTGCATAGGCTACGTTTCGCAATTTTTGTTTAAACTTGAAAAGCATGCTCTCCCCTGTTCCCGCCCCTGGTTCACCCTAATCTCCTGGTCCTCGGTGTTCCCTGAAGTAAAACAGGCCTCTCCAGGATCCTTCTGGTTTTCACAGCGTGTGGCAGTCTACGGCAGTCTGCACCAAACTGAAAAGAACATCAGGAACTTGAGTCTGGCGGCCTGTCTGAATGCGTCCCCGCGCCGCAGCAGAATGCACGTTTGTCCGGACATCTGAAATGGAAGCCTGACCGCTGACGCGACTGCTGACGGGTGGCTGAGCGCTGGTGCGCGCGTTTGGGAAGGGTCCGCAGAACCAGATCACGACGCGCACCAGACACCGGAAAGGGGGCCTGTCGGAGAGCCGGGCGTCCGGGGCCTCCAGTGGCAGGAGAGAGCCGGCCTGGCCGGGGAAACTGCAGGGCTCCCCAGCAGGAAGTGACAGCGGAGGCAGCATGTGCCGTTTACCGGACACGCGCTGTGCCCCAGATCCTCACTAATTGGTTTTGCACATTCCCTCCCGTAGCGCTCCTGACAACCCTGTAGTGATACCGAATGACGGATCTCGTTTACTGAGAAACTTACGTGTGCCGGGCCCCATCCGAAGCGTTTGATGTAAAAATCTCATTTGGTCCTCGCACTCTGTGAGGGAGGTGCTATTATAACCCCAGACTGCAGATGAAGAAACTGAGACACGGTTGCCCAGGTGGCACAGTTCTGGTGTGGCGGAGCTGGAACGAGCCACCTGGCTCCGCGGCCCCCGCTCTCCGCTTCTGTGCTCTGCTGTCGTCTTCCAGGAGAGTTCCGAAGGAGGCACGGTCGTTAGTTCTATTTTAGGGACGAGGAAACCGAGGCTCTGAGAGGTGAAGTGACCTCCCTAAGGCTGCACAGCATGTGAGTGACAGAGCCGGCATTCAGTCCCGGGTTCATGTGTGTTCGGAGCCCCATGTGTGTTCTGCCTCTGAAGTAAGGTACCAACGGGCCACTGTGTGCCCAGCTCTGTGCTGGCGCAGCTGGGGAGACACGCAGTGCAGGGGGCGGCAGAGGTCTTGGCAGGCCGAACACACCTCTCCTTGCCCTGGAGTGGTCACGAATTAATTCAGCGTGTGACCTCGGGACTTCTCTGGGCTCCCGAGGAGTCCGTCTGTAAAGCCGGGTTGCGGTTGAGGACTCTCTCAGTTGTGGCAGGGACAGGCGATGTGGGGGAAGGCTCGGAGGCGGCGTAGGAGACGCGCAGGTGGAAACGTGGAGGGAGAGGCGGGAGGAAGACAGCATTTCAGACGGTGGGAACCAACCTAAAACTCAGCAATTTGAAGGAATGGGGAGGAGTGACTACTCCCTCTTCCTCCCTCCCGCCTGCTGTGCCCCGGAGTTACCCACCCCTGGTACAGAACCTGCCCAGGACATTCATCCGACCTGGATGGAAGCCCCTGACTTCTGAGCACCGCCGGGGCTCTCTTCCTCGCCTCTCTGACTGGAAGCGTTTGTGGGAGGCGGAATGACAAGAGCACATGCTTCGGGATCCAACCCACCTGCGTTCAAATCCCAGCTCTGTAACTTCCTAGCTGTGTGGGCAAGTGGCTTTCCCTCCCTGAGTCTCAGCTTCCCCATCCCCAATAGGGGATAACACCACCCCCTAAGCTTGTTCTAGAGATTGACAGAGAGGATGTGGTCAAATCTCCTGGCAGTGAACATGGCTCGGTAAATGCCAGCTGTTATTCTTATGAAGTGGTACAAATGCTTCAATGCCAGCTAGTTAACTGAGCAGCCGAAACATCTTCCAAGGTGGCAGACGCCCAGTGGCTGTAAAAACAATCTGTGGGCTAAAATCTCTGCAGGATGCAACGAGCGTTAAATTAAACTAGACAATTCATGGATGCAGAGTGCTCGGTCCAATGTCTAGCACAGAGCGGGCGGTGTTCCAGAAATGAGACGCTCCTGATGTTTACAATGCAACCAGCTTTCTCATGCAGACTTTAGGCGGTTTCAGCACAGTGCGAGTAACTGTGGGCTGCAGAGGAGTTTTTTTCAGGAATTCATTTCATGCTCTCTAGCAAGAGGCCTCTGTCTTGTGCACGGACTTTATCTCTATCTACAAACCTCATTAGGTTTTATCCTGTACTTTCTTTAAAAAGTTATATCTTGGCAACCTTGAATTTATAACTGGAAAAGGGATGTGATTTTTATAGAACCAGAGGTCTGGTGTGAGGTTGCCATGGAAACAACTGCATGTAAACTTTAGTTTACAGCCCGCCCAGCCAAGTTATTGATCAGGAGGGAAGGGGGGAAGCTAGAAGCGATTTTCTCCAAAAAAGGAAAAGAAAAAATTACTAGGGAAATGCTGACAGAGGAAGAGAAATCTCCTTTCTGCTTGGGGCAAAGGCAGTGAAAAGGGTCACGCTTCTGGTGAGGGCAGAGCCCGCATCCCTCGGAGCTGTCTTTCCTTTCTGGTCGGTCCTTCTGTGTGTGGATGGAAATGGGGGGAGGATGGGCGCAAAGAAGAAAGGAAACCGATAAAGCTATATAGTAATCCCATCTGAAAGTATATAGCCTTTTAAAAAAGGTTTTATATATTTACTTTTGTTTTTTAATTTTTGAAAGCTTTTATTTATTTATTTTTAGACAGGGGAAGGGAGGAAGAAAGAGAGGGAGAGAAACATCAATGCGTGAGAGAGACACACATCTCCAACTGGGGGCCTGGCCAGCAACCCAGGCAGGTGCCCTGACTGGGAATCCAACCGGCAACCTTTCAGTGCGCAGGCTGGCACTCAGTCCACTGAGCCACAGCAGCCAGGGCAAAAACCACACAGTCTCTATGGCTGCAAGGACCTCATTGGCCTGTAAGAAAAGCCACGTGTTAAGGGCTGTGGTCACGAAGGTGTCTTTAAGGCATTTAGGTTTGCATCCTGGGAAGTCCCAGACAGCTAAGAGAGGAAGAGTGAGCTAAAAACATTTTCTGTTTCTAGCCAGAGCCCCAAGTCAAGGTTAAGCTCAACAGTAAAAGTAATAGTTAAGAATTAGTGATATCTGGCTGTTTATATGAAACTAATTTTTGTAATAATTGTAAATAATTGTGTATATTTAATGGACTATATTATTATATAGAACATAACATTCTTCTAGTGTTTCGTTGGTTTTTGTAAAATGCAGGTTTCCTCTACTCCCCAGCCACACCCCCAGTGAGCTTTGGAGTCGTCAGCCGAGTGAGTCGTCAGCCAGCTGGCAAATGTTTAGTCAGCGACTAAGGTTTTCCTGGCCCTGTGCTTGGCCTGTGGGTCCAGTCAGCAGAGCCCCTTCCCTCGTGCGTTTTATAGCCTAGGAAGAGAGACAAACAATCAGCGAAAAAATACATAATTGTGTTGTAAGTGTGGGAAGCACTGAAAAGAACAAGTCTGGCGAGATGGAAGTACGAGCCTGAAAATCAAGTGCCAGAGTGTCGCTCGTTGAGAACACGAGTCCCAGAACGCCAAACTTCAGAGGTCCCGGAACTTCACCAGCTTTCTAAATCCAGCAGCTTTACTTAATTTATTGTTTTTAGTATTCATGGCGTGAAAGATATAAAACAAACATGATCCTTGCCCTCACCAAGCTTGCACGCACAGTAGGGAGACAGGTATATGTTAGCGACCTGCTCGCACAGTAGTTCCATCGTTAGCGAGCCGTTGTTGTGACCTCAGGACAGGGCTAAGCACGGACGGGTATTATCTCACTTAAACCTCCCAACACCCCGATGGTGTCGGTACTTTCATTATCCCTGTGTTTTTCATGGGAACGGAGTCACAGGTTGGTGAAGCAACTAGGTCAAGCCTGCACAAGTAGGGAGTGGCGGGGTGGGGACTTCAACCCAGGCAGTGAGGTGCCAGAGGCAACTACCGGGCCACTGGCTGCTGCCAATCAGGCTGCGCCAGCTGCTCTTTGAACCCCTTCTGGACAGAGGCAATTGGTCAGGAATCTGCAAGTGTCATGCTGTGCAAACAGTGGGAACAGTCAGAATTCAGAGGGGAAATCCTCAGGCTCCAGAGGTAAAAGGAACCCCTTCCATTCCCCAGGGTGGGGGCTCATCCAGTCCCACCTCCTCGCTGTTCGCTGTTCGTTGAGCCTCAGTCTGGGCCTGCGGTGAGGAGGCCGGAAACAGAGCAGTAAACGAGTCTGAAGGGCTGGAGCGGGGAGGCCTGGGGGAGCCCAGGTTCACGGGGCACGTGCTGGGCCTGTGTCCAGGACTGCAAGCGGAGAGCAGCCACAAGCACGTGTGGCCTTGGAAATGGTCCTGGAAAAGGAGAGACCACATGAGACCCTAGGAAAGAGGGCATGGAGGTGACAGCACTGGGTTAGGATCCCCAGATGTCCTGCTTGTCAGTGACCACTGAGTGGCCTCTGGCAGCCATTGTACCACCCTGAGCCTCAGTTTCTTCTTCTGGCTTTTCTCACTGCTTCCACAAGATGACGTTCCTAATTTATCCACCAATAGCCCAGGATGAAGAAAGGGAGGCGAGATGTAGAACCTTGCTCAGGGTCACATGGCCAAGAAGGGCAGAGCCCAGACACACGCCCAGGCCCTCCCTGCCACCTACCATGGTCCTCCCCATGCCCAAAGGCCCAGCTCCCACACTGACCAGCTTGCCCTCTGATGGTTTCCCTAAAACAGTCCCATCACACAGAAGTCCCCTCCTTCCCGGCCCCTCCGCTGCCCAGGAGCTCCTTGAGGGCCGGAGCGAGGTCCTGTCCCCTCACCCAGCCCAGCCCGCCCCTGAGCACTCAGCGGAATGGGTCCGTGATTGATGGGTACGGCTATTTCCCTGAAAAATAATTAAAACCAACTGGGCACTTGCAACTTCAGCTGCTGGGGCGGCAAGTGCTGCCTTGGCTACTTCTGAAATAATTAATGACTCGGCTTGTCTCATCTCACTTGAAGTGTGAAGAGCAGGAGAGAGGGGGAGTCCCTGCCTCTGCCTCACGAGGGACTTGGAGGGTTTGTAAACTGGGCCTCCGAGCCTTTGCTGAGACAGGCCCTCCTTCCCTGCTCTGCGGGCTTCACGACGGTAGACAGCCTGCCTGGTTCTGACGGAAGCTGCCAGACGCGATGACCCCCGAAGAAACAACCCTAGACACATCTTCCCTCACACTCGGGCACATGCGTTCCCACCCAAGAGCACCTGTGCACGCCCCTGCCCAGCATAACCACGAGGGCACACCGGGGCCCCCAGGACAGTCAGAGCCAGAGGCATGCTGTCACCCCAGGGTGCCTAAGGCCAGTGGGCAGATGTCACCTCTGCCATGTGCCAGGCTCCCCAGCAGCATCAATCCCTCTCTCAGCATCTGCCTGGGCAGGAGCTTTATCAACCTCACCCCCGTTTGCCAACGGGGACATGAGGCTTAGAGAAGGAAACTCACCTGCCCAGAATGCCATAGTTAGGTAGCTCACGGCAAAGGTGGATCTGAAACCAAGTCCGTTGGGCCCGGGAGCTCTTCACCAGAACATTAACCCAGGAGAGCCAGCAGGCCAGTTGAAACCAAGCTGGCTGGAAACCCCACTGGGACTAACCGTTGGGATTCAGCCCAGGCCTTCGCGCTCTGTGAGAGCAAAGCGGTGCTGGGATGTCACTAGGGAGTGACTATCGAAAAGCTACCAACTATGTCCTCCCAAAATAATGAAAATGGGACTCTCGGGGGCCCAAGCAGCTGTCTAGGGACCACACACCCGGAGAGTCTGCCTGTTTCTCTCATGACAGGCAAAGGAGGAGCCAAGCCCACTGGGTTAAAAACCCAGAGGACAACGAAAGCAGA
>PVKM010041162.1:0-13221 GCA_004027735.1 Carollia perspicillata
TTATCACATTGGTTCCCCTCTTCTACTCAGCCTGAGTCAGCAGGTACTTTTATTGCCCTCTTTGGACATAAGGAAACTGAAGCACAGAGAAGTTAAGTTGCTTGCTTGCGGTCACACAGCTCTAAAGCAGCAGAGCTGAGATTTGAACCCAGGTGGAACAGTTGTTTTTGTGGGTTGGGCCCAGCCCTGTGTACACCTCCCCTCAATTCCCACATCTTTCCTCACAGTCATTCCAACAGAACCTGGACTGTGGCAGTGCCGACCGGGCAGAGCTGGGTGACCATCCCACGGGAACAGTTCACCGCATCTGATGAGCTCCTTGTCTGGGGGGCCCAGGCGGGCCGGCCTCTCTGGTCCCCAGTCTTCGTGAACCTGGAGACACGAAGTAACAGGCAGGAGGGGGGATGCTACCTGGAGGGGGGTGGTGCTGGAGGCCCTGACTCAATGTACCCTGGCCTCCCCTCCTCAGTGAAGCCGGAAGCCCCCCAGCTGGACCCTGATGTGGATTTTACAGAAGACGACCCCCTGGAGGCCACTGTCCAATGGTCCCCACCTGCATGGCCACCACATAAGGTCCTGGTCTGCCAGTTCCACTACCGAAGATGCCAACAGATGGCTTGGACCCTGGTGAGTGTCAAAGGGGCTTTCCCCCAACCCTGTTCAGGGCATCATCTCTAGATGAGAGGCCAAGCCCAGGGGCATTTATTACCTGCCCTTGGAGTCTGTCTGCATCCACACAAAAGAACTGAACATGTATATTCATTCTTCAACTAAAGAATTACCCGCTTGCCCTGGCTGGTGTGACCCAGCTGGTTGGAGCGTCATATTGTAAACTGAAGCATTATGGGTTTGATTCCCGGTCAGGGCACATGCCTAGGTTACAGGTTCAATCCCCAGTTGAGGCAACCAATTGATACTTCTTTTTCTTTTTCTTTTTTAATTTTAATTGTTCAAGTACAGTTTTCTGTCTTTTACTCCCATCCTAGCCCACCCACCTATCCCTCCCCACCTCCCTCCCATTTCCACCCCCCCCCTTAGTTTTTGTCCATGTGTCCTTTATATTTGTTCCTGCAAACTCTACCCCTTTTCCCCTGAAATTCCCTCCCCTCTCTCCTCAATTGATATTTCTTTTATATCGATATTTCTCTCTCTCCCTTCACCTCCCTCTCTGATATCAATAAATATATATAATTTTTTAAAAAATTAAAAATTACCCCCCCCCACAAAATCTATAAATATCATGCAATCTCAATCCAAATTCCACGTGGATTTTTTTTTAAATTTTAGAAAATAAAGTTTTTATTCACTCTCCAAGAAAGGAGAGGGACGTGGTGTGGAGAGATGTACCAGCATTGAGGGGTGGGGGCTTTGAGCTTTTATTGGATTATAATTGGATTAAAATAGGGTGTGGGGTTTGCTATTGTGTGGCCCTTGGCTGTAGTTTGTAACCGGAGGCTGCAGTGTGTTCCAATGTTATCTTCTGCCTGTAGCTATAATTTCCAGGCCTCTGGACGAGCTCAGAAGAGTGAAAGGAAAGGGCAGTCGTGTTTAACAAGGTCATAGGCCTGCTGGGCAAATGGTGTCACAATAGCAAATGGGGCTGGCTTTGTCCTTTCATTCCCTCCTCTGGGAATGGATTTAAAATGGATTTATTCTTTTTTTTCCCTTTTTTTTAAAGATTTTATTTATTTATTTTTAGAGGGTAAGAGAATGAGAGAGGGAGAGAAATACCAATGTGTGGTTACTTCTCGTGCATCCCCTGCTGGGAACTGGCCTGCAACCCAGGCATGTGCCCTGACTGGGAATCGAACTGCATGTGTGTGGTTCGCAGGCCCGTGCTCAATCCACTGAGCTACATCAGCCAGGGCTAAAATGGATTTATTCTTAATGACCTGGCCTGGTTCTGGTCTTTTCTTCGGTACCTACTCAGGCGGGCTAGGGCTGCAGAGCCCTCCCTGCCTGTGGGTCCCGGTATGGGTCCTTAAGGGGAAGAGGGTGGAACTGGACAGCCCGAAAACCAACAGCTGTGGCTGGAGGCCATTTTCCACTTGGAATTTTTGAGAAACAATAAACTTTTTGTGACATTTTTGTGAGTGAATAAAAGTACTCAAATAGTTTATGTTAACCTTAAAATAAGAATAGCAGCACTTAGCATCATTTTACAGATGGGGAGCAGGGCCTGGCTCTCATTAAACACTCAAAAAGAACAAAAGCAGCTGACATTTCTGAGACCTGCAGAGCATCAGGTCCCAGGCTAAGCAACCAGCAGGGGTTATCTTGATAAATCCCCCAACCTCTCTACATAACAGATGCTTTTAAGATCTCTAGTTTATAGATGGAGAACCCGAACATCAGAGAAGTTAAGCAACTTTCCCAAGCTCACGTGAAAGAAGGTGGAAGACAGCCCCAGGGTAGTGGCACCCCAGATGGAGTTGGGGGGCCATAAGAGCACACCCCAGAAGCTGCATATATCATTTCAGTTCATATCTCACTGTCCAGACCTTAGTTACATGGTCTCACCTCACTGTAAAGGAGGCTGGGAAATGTAGTCTTTATTCTTCATAGCCATGCTCCCAACTGATACTCGGAGGTTCTATTTCCAGAGGAAGAAGGGGAGAATGAATATTGTGGAAAACCAACTCTTTCAGCCACAGCTTTTGATGCAGAACACCATAATGTAGAGCAGAGTTGTCATTGTGATTGTCCATGCAATTCAGAGCAATGCTGAGATGCAGACTTCGGAATCTGACTGCCTTGGTACAAACCTCAGCTCCAGCACTCACCATTTCTATGACCTACGGCAAGTCACTTCTCCTCTCTGGATCACAGTTTTCCTAACCTGTAAAATGGTGGTAATAATATAATGTAACACCAACTGCCATACCTGGCACATAGGGCCCATTTTTAAAACCAGAAGTCCAATGTCTTGGGAATCCTCTCAGTCCCAGGCAAAGCAGGGTAGTTGGCTACCCTGATGACATTTGAGATAAAATACTGTCAACTTGGCTCTCAGGCCCATTGCTCTCCTGATTCTCCCTAGCTGGAACCAGAACTGAAGTCCATACCCCTGACCCCTGTGGAGATCCAGGACCTAGAGTTAGCCACTGGCTATGAGGTGTCAGGACGCTGCCGAATGGAGAAAGAGGAGGATCTGTGGGGCGAGTGGAGCCCCATTCTGTCCTTCCAGACGCGGCCCTCTGGTAAAGATCTCCTGGCTTACCCCTATACCTTTGTCCCCTCTCCTGGAGGTCTGTCCAGTCATGCCGTTTTCATTTGTGCCCCTGTCAGCTCCAAAAGATGTGTGGATATCAGGGAACGTCTGTGGGACACAACAAGGTGGACAGAAATCCCTGCTTCTGTGGAAGGTGAGTTGTGGGGACCAGTTATATTTCTCTGCCACATGACCAGAAAGCCCTAACTACAATGACGTAAAGAAGACAGGTTACTGTACTGCCCTCTAGAGGTTGCTTCGAGGCTTAAAGGAGGGGAATGCTCAGAAAGGTTCTGACACATGGCTGGGCCCAGAGCATGCCTCCACCATCTGGGAGCTCTGAGCTGAAACAGGAAGATGGATGCACGCATTCTAGGCAGTGGGGACAGCAGCTAGGATCAGAAGGACATTATGAGTTGACAGACAAGGGTAACATAGTCCTCGTTGATCCAAATCTGTTGGGTACCTACTGTGTTCCAGGCATTGCTAGGCCCTAGCTCACAGTAAATATGGCAAAGAACAAAACGACAGGGCCCATGTTTTCTTTTTCAAAAATATTTTTACTTATTTATTTTTAGAGAGAAGGGAGGGGAGGGAGAAAAAGAAGGAGAGAAACATTGATGTGAGAGAGAAACATTGATTGGTTGCCTCTGGCATACCCCCAACCGGGACCCTGGCCTGCCACCAGGTGTGTACCCTGACCAAGAATACAACTGGTGACCTTTTGGTTTTCTGGCCAGCACTCCACCCACTGAGTCATATCAGCCAGGGTGGGCCTATATCTTTTTAAGCCACTCAGTCTAATATCATTAATTTTAACCATTACATAACACTTATAGAACTCTCACTATGTGCCAGGCCCTAACCTACACACTTACTTATATTAACTAACTTTATAGATGAGAAAAATGAGACAGAGAGATCACTCTAAACTGCACAACTAGTAAGTGGCAGAGCTGAGATCACTGGCTTTCGAACAGAAATTCATAGCCTCAGTGTCTTCGTAGCATAACACTTACTTCATAATAACCCTTTACCATCCTGAAATAAAATACCTAGGTACTATAACCCAGGTATACACATATTTTGAAATATATGTGGTAGTACAGTATTCTAATTTTAACATTCAGTAGAAGATAAAGTGGAAATAAGGTTCTGTGTAATGGCAAAAAATTTAGCCCACTAGGATGACATACGAGTACTAAATCTGTATATACTTAATAACGTGACTTTAAAATACAGAAAGCAAAAATTAGCAGAACTACAGGAGAAGTGTATGAATTCACAACCTTTGTGGGAGATGTTAACATACCACTCTCAGTAATTTCATAACAGACAGATGGATAATAAGTCAAGATCTAGAATATATAGCATGTAATTAACAAACAATCTAATGGACTCACATAATAAACTCAGAATACGCATTCTGTCCATGTACAAACAGAACTTTCACTAAAATCAACCACGTCATGCTCTAGAGCCAATTTCCAGGGAGGTGATACAAGGCACATTTCAAAATTCTCTGATCAAAACACAGATTGTACTGGGAATTGATAATAAAAACTGCTTAGCAAGTCCCCAAATGTTCTGAATATTTAAAGATTCAGTGACTATTAAAACCGGGACCCCCCCCCCCAAAAAAAAGATTTGGTTTGGTTTGGTTCTAGGATCAATTACTAGAAAGGTTTTTCATGTACAAGAGTTTCCACTGGGGGTAACATTCAAAAGTCATAAGCGTCATGGACAGATTTTTGTTTCACAGTGTGGCATCCCTGACTTGTCCATCAAATAGCAGTCACTGAGGCAAAGAAAAATTCGCACGGATTTTCCCGAATGCCCCTAGAGGGTGCCATCCTCTTTACTATGTGTAACCAACCACTCCTCTATGCAACAGTGGGCATTCTGAAATCCCTAAGAGCTTCAGAGGACACAGACTAGGGCGAGGTGAGTGAGGTGGAGTTGTACATGTGCAGTGTCAGATTCTGTCTTTACTTAAATCTTGAAATCATAAAAATCTTGGTTTGTTATGGGATTTTTTTGGCATCAACTTTGATTGATTAAAACCTTATTTATCTTTATTATTGTGTTTTTGGTATCCTCCCCCTTAAAGTTTTCAACTAAGGTGGGTACCTCACTCACCTCACCCTGGCCCTGGCCTTGGCACTGTATTATAATCCCACTTCTACCACTGAGTTCCTCTGAGACTCCATTTCCTCATCTGTAAAGTGGAGCGAACAAAAATATTTCACTGTTTGCTGTGTCAGGTGACCTCACTGAGATACACAGTAGGTGTCTGATAAATGGGGGATATTTTCCTTTTTTAAAAAAATATTTATTTATTTTTAGAAAGAGGGGAAGGGAAGGAGAAAGAGTGGGAGAGAAACATCAATGTGTGGTTGCCTCTAATGTGTCCCCCCACTGGGGACCTGGCCTGCAACCCAGGCATATGCCCTGACTGGGAATCAAACCTGTGATCCTTTGCTTCACAGGCCCATGCTCAATCCACTGAGCTACACCAGCCAGAGCATCTTTTAAGATTTTATTTATTTATTTTTAGAGAGGAGAAGGGAGGGAGAAAGTAAGGGAGAGAAACATCAATGTGTGGTTGCCCCTCGTGGTCCCTCTACTGGGGACCTGGTCTGCAATCTAGGCATGTGCCCTGAACTGGCCACCCTTTAGTCCACAGGCTGGCACTCAATCCACTGAGCCACACCAGCCAGGGCTGATAAATGGGAGAGATTAATCCCTTCTTTCCTTCATCCCTCAGGCCCCAGGGCACTGTGTGCAGGCAAGCTATAGAGTCTGGTTCCAGGTTAAAGGTCAGAAACTGATCCTTTTGGAGACTCCCTGCTGTAGCTCCTTCATTCCAGCCCAGGCTGAGTGGGTTGCAGTGTCCGCCGTCAATGCCACAAGCTGGGAGCCTCTCACCAACCTTTCCTTGGTCTGCTTGGGTAAGAGGCTATGAACTTCCTTCACTCAGTGCCCTGGAAGTGCTCAGGAGGGGGCCTCCTGAGAGGGCAGCTGAGGCTTCTCTTTCCTGTCCTCCAGATTCAGGCTCTGCCCCTCGTGGTGTGGTGGTCAGTAGCATTGCTGGGAGCACAGAGCTGCTGGTGACTTGGCATCAGGGGTCTGGGGAGCCGCAGGAACATGTGGTGGACTGGGCTCGGGATGGAGAGTCCCTGGAGAACCTCAGCTGGGTCCGGCTTCCCCCTGGGAACCTCAGTGCTGTGTTGCAAGGTAAGGCCCCGGTGCACCTGGGCTCCCATCCCAGCTGTTGGAGAGCAGGCTAATGAGTGGGTATGCAGGAAAGTGTGTTATGCTTAAAGTGTCATTAATTCATTGATCACCCATCGTGCGCCAGGCTCTGTTCTAGACACTGGTGCACAGTCATAGCTATTGGCACTTACCATAAGCAGTAAATCATTCAAACTTCCTTATAAAATAGGTTTCTGGTACTGTCATGCTTGATTTACAGATAATGAGTAAGGCCCAGGGTGGTTAAATAACTTACCTGAGGGCTCACAGCAAATAGGTGGTAGGACCAGAATTTATTTATTTATTTTGAATTTTTATTTGTCGATTTTAAAGAGAGAGAGGAAAGGTGGGGAGAGAGAGCAAGGGAGACAGAGACAGAGAGAAACATCAGTTTTTAGTTTCACTTATTTTGGTATGTGCCCTGACCAGGAATCAAACCTGCAACCTTGGCCTATTGGGACAACGCTCTAACTAACCAAGCTACCCGGCCAGGGCTAGAACTAGGATTTAAATGACATAGTCAGGCTCCTGAAACCAAACCCAAAGCCATCACTCCACTCTCCCTCTCAGCAACATCCCTGCCCTCATGAGCCAACATTCTCGTGGGGCAAACAGCCAGTGAAACCAAAACAAGTACCTATAGTGTAACTGGGGCAAAATAAATCAGTGTAAGGGGAGGAAGGGAGGGAGAGCTGCTATTTTATTTTTATAAAGATGTTATTTATTTTTAGAGAGAGAGGACAAGAGAGAGAAAAAGAGGGAGAGAAACATCCATGTGTGGTTGCCTCTTGCATTCCCCAACTGGGGACTCGGCCTGCAACCCAGGCATGTGCCCTGATTGGGTATCGAACCAGTCACCCTTTGGTTTGTAGGCTGGCACTCAATCCATTGAGCCATACCAGCCAGGGTAAGAGTTGCTATTTTAGAAAGGAAGGTTAGGAAAGACCTGTCTGGGAAAATAGCATTTGAGCTAAGGCCTAAAAGAGGTGAAAAAGAGCAAGAGGGAACAGACAGTGCGAAGGCCCTGAGGCAGGAATGTGTCTGATGTGTTAGAGTCAGTAAGGAGACCAGTATGACAGGACTAGAATGAGTGAGGGGGAGAGTGGGAGGAGGTATTTGCAGAGAGGTAATGGGACCGAGTGTGCAGGGCCTTTTGGGCCACAGGGAGGACTTTGCCTTTTTTGTCTGAGTGAGGTGGGAGCCATAGAGGATTTTGAATAGAGGAGGGAGGTGGCCTGACTCAGGTGCTCACAGGCACCCTCTGGCTGCTGTGGGGGAGGAACAGACTGTGTTGAGTGGAGGGTGGTGGAAGCTGAGAGAAGGAATTGTCCAGGCAGGAGATGATGAGGAGTGCACCAGGTGGGACTTAGGAGGGGAGAGAAGCAGGCAAGTTCTGGTTGGGGAGTCTTGGAACAGAATTTTGGGGACCCATTTGATAAGTGTGCATCTGAGAGGCTTATCCAAGTGGAGTTGTCTAGGAGACTCAAATGTCAGGTCTTGGGCCCAGCAATGAGTTCCGGTCTGGGGCTTGACATTGGGGAATCCTTCCTTGAGGTTAAGAACTTGGGAGAGCATGAGAAGGTGTTGAGTGAGAAATGTAGGAAAGAGTCTTGAGGCCCATAAGTGTATATGGACAAAAGAAGAGGAGCCTCAATTCTGGAGAATTCCCGGTTGAGGAAGGCCATGCAGCAGTAGTAGTTTTGAGGAGGGATTGCAGGAACCTCACTTAACTGTGATGGGTGGGATCAGGGCCCCCACCCTAGCTCTATGTTTGACCATCTCCCAGCCTCCAGCATTTTCAGGCCTGAGGTCTGTTCCTGATCCCTGAAGCATTTTGCCTGCCTGGGCAGAAGGCTGAAAGTGCAGGGAGTTAAGCCGCTTCAGGTGCCGCCCCGACCAATGACAAATAAGGGTTGGTGGATAAATATCCCAGCTCCCTTGTGGAACCGAATGGGTCCTAGTAGCGTGCTCTCTGCTGCCTCCCAGAGGTCACCAGCGGGAGTGAACCTCCGTTGTGCACACTGGGAATTTACTCTCCAACGCTCTGTTTATTCCCTGCTTTTCTTTACCGGTTTCGCTTCCTCACTGGCCCCCGGGGTGTTTTCTGGGGTTACTTCCTGGATAAATGACTCATACCCAGATCTTGACCTCAGCGTGTCCATCTGGAAACCCAAATGAAGGCTCCTTTTACGTAGGAAACGAGTGGGGGAGGAGTAGCCTCCTTGAGCTGGTCTTTGTTCCTACCCCGCCCCCATCCCAGGGAATTTCGAAGGAGGGGTTCCCTACCGAATCACAGTGACGGCGGTCTCTCCCGGGGGCTTGCGCCCTGCTCCCTCAGTCTGGAGTTTCCGAGAGGAACTAGGTAAGCTATGGGACTGGAAGATGGAGGGTCCTGGAACCGCGGCCGACCTTGACCCACTGGCTTTCTCCGCAGCACCTTTAGTGGGCCCAGCGCTTTGGCGACTCCAGGACGCGCCCCCAGGGACCCCCACCATAGCGTGGGGAGAGGTCCCAAGACACCAACTTCGGGGCTTTCTCACCCACTACACCTTGTGTGCACAGAGTGGGACCAGGCCTTCTGTCTGCATGAATGGTGAGCTTTTCTGCCTCCTGTCCCCTGCTCTCAGCCCCCGCAAGACCCACCTATCAGTCTGCTTCACCCCTTTTCCTCAGATGGGACCATCTGGTTCCCTCTCAGCCCCTGAGAGAATGCATGATGTCATCAGTTCCCTAGTGGACAATAACCCTGGTGGCTCTCAGTGTAATAGACTGTCATTTGGCCATTAAACATGAAGACTCCAATCTATATTTATTGGCATTGAAAGATGCCTGTCAAATTTTATTAAGTGAAAAAAATAGAAGGATTCAAAACTATGTGGGATGGTTCCATTTTTTGTAAAATAAACCCAGCATTGGGCAAAGCAGAGGCAGAAATAAATTTCCATCAGTGTCAACAGGATTGTAGGATTACATATGATTTTTATTTCTTTTTCATACCTTTGAGTATAGGCTAAATTTTTACTCTGGGCACAAATTCCTTTTTATTTTTTAAAAATATTTATTTGTTTTTAGAGAGAGGGGAAGGGAGGGAGAAAGAGAGAA
Organism: Carollia perspicillata; assembly: GCA_004027735.1. Lineage (NCBI taxonomy): Eukaryota > Metazoa > Chordata > Mammalia > Chiroptera > Phyllostomidae > Carollia > Carollia perspicillata. The sequence continues at coordinate 9,569 of PVKM010041162.1, forward strand.
AGAAACATCAATGTATGGTTGCTTCTCACTGCAACCCAGGCATGTGCCCTGACTGGAAATTGAACTGGCAACCCTCTGGTTTGAAGGCCGGTGTTCAATCCACTAAGCCACATCAGCCAGGGCCACAAATTCCTTTTTATAAAGCATCTTGATTACCCTTTTCTTTCCTAATTACAAACATTGTCTGTGCTTGTCCCAAAAGCGGGCACATATCATCAAGAACATCAGCATTTTTGTCATTTCACTGATACAGACAACAGAGCTTCCAGGTTTTCCTATGTGTATATTGGTTTTTTGAAGATTTCAAGCACATACAAAAGTAGGGAGAACATAACAAATCCTCATGTGCCCACCACCATCCAGCTTTAGCAATTACCTTCATATTGCCAATCTTGTTTCAGTTCACCCCATGCCCCCACTTTGTTCCCTAGAGTCTTTGGTGTCACTCCATCCTGAAACATTCAGTACTTCACATGTGTCCCTAATCGATAAAGCCCATTTTCTTAGTGTAATTACTTTTCCATGACTGTATCTTACAAATATATATATATATACACACATATATCATTAGGTTAAAAATTATACCTATTATTATTATTATTAAAAGAGTACCATGTTGTAGGATAGAGTTTGGCCCATGAATGTATGACAGTGATGTTTTGCAACTTTCTTTTTTCATATGATGAGTTAGCTTGGGCATCTTTCTTTGGCAGTATATCTCGATCCCTGTTTATGTCTCCTATAATCCTATAATAAATGAAAAATTGCTTCCTTTTTTGGCTTAAAAACAAAAAAGCAATTCAGTAAAAGAAAAAAAAGTAAACAAAAATAGTTCTGGAAGGTCCAAATGTCCACCCTGGGTCTAAGGGGTCTCCCTGCACTGGGTTCTGTGCAGGTGAGGGATGTGGTACTCATCTCTTCTTGTGTATTAAATCTATATAATTTGTTAGTGCTTTCTATGTGCCACGCTTACCCAGGTCATGGGAATATGGCCTTTGTGGGGCTTACTTTCTAATGGGGGAAATACAGGCATAAATAAAGTATATAATAATAAACTAAGCAATGTGTCAGATGGTGATCAGTGCTGGATAGAGAATAAAGCAGGAAAGGAGGGCTGTGAAGAAGATGACATTTTATATGTGATGGGGTAAGGGAAGGTATCCTTAGGGAGGCAGCATTTGTGCAAAGACCTGAAGGAGGGAGCCGTGTAGATATCTGGGGGAGCATACAGACAGAGAGAAAGCGCATGCAAAGGCCCAGAGGTAGGACTTGACTATCTCCCTAACCTTTCTGGGTTTGTCCTTCAGTGAGTGGAAGCACCCAGAAAATCACCCTACCCAACCTTCCCTGGGGTCCCTGTGAGCTGTGGATGATGGCATCCACCATCGCAGGACAGGGCCCTCCTGGTCCCAGCCTCCGGCTTCATCTGCCAGGTAGGAGCCGCGGTAGAAGTGCTGTGGTAGGGGGCTGCTCCATTTTAAGGGGATATGGAATGATTCTCTGGGCTTCAGTGATTGGGCCACCTGTTGCCTTAGGGGGTAGTTATTGATGATGCATTTTGATTCCGATAAATACTGCTGTAGGTTATCAGGCAACATATGTCTCTGACCATTTCATCCACCTCTGACCTTGACCTTTCACCGACTACTGCTCTGTTCACAAGCCCCACTCCCACTCCCAAGATTTTTCCCCATCTGTAGCTTCTACCCATTTTCATAAGTCCTGCTCATTTATCCGTCTCCCTCGCCCAAGCCCAGTACATCAATGAGCCTTACCTGCCCCCTCACCACTCCTGGTGTCTGACTCTTCTTTTGCCCCTCTCTCCCAGATAATACCCTAAAGTTGAAAATTCTGCCAGTTGTCGTTCTCCTGTGGGGCTTGTTCCTGACATGCTGTGGCATAAGCCTGGCTACCTCCGGAAGGTGAGGCAGTCAGACATATGGGCTTCTGCACAGTAGAAAGAGCAACTGGGCAATAAATGAGCTTCTGGGGTGAGAGGACACCCCAGGGCTGTGACATTCCTGGTCCCTAGGCATGGATATCTGGCCACTTGGATTCTCTTCCCTGGGTTTTACTTGCCTTCCAGGTGCCTCCACCTGCGGCACAAGGTACTGCCCCGTTGGGTCTGGGAGAAAGTCCCCGATCCTGCCAACAGCAATTCCAGCAAGCCCCATGTGGAGGTGAGCAGAAACACTCACTGGCTTGTTGGGAACCTTCAGCGGGTTAGCAGATGCTGAGACGGGGGAGTGGGTAGAAGCACTGAGGGAGAATGGGGGCCATAATCTCAGCTATCTCTCTTCCCAGGAAATACCCCAGGCCCAGCCCCCCAGGGACTCACCCATTTTGGAGGTGGAGGAGATGGAGCCACTGCCAGTTGTAGAGCACCCCCAAGCCTCCTCCGGGCTTGATTCTGGATATGAGAAACACTTTCTACCTACACCTGAGGAGCTGGGCCTACTGGACCCTCTGCCCCCCAGGCCCCAGGGTTTGGCCTGAACCAGGCCAGGAGAGGGGTACTCATTTGACAACTGAAGACACTGAGGCTTAGAGACATACAGCCACTGACCAGAGGATACCCAGCCAGGAAGACCTGAGATTGAAGGACCCCTACAGAAGAGGACCTGGCCCTGTAGGGAATGTATGGATGGATGAGGGGATAAACGAACACATACAAAATCCAGAGTGGCAGCCACTTCCCCAATCTGTCCTGCTGCTGTAACAGAACTATAGCTGGGTTCACTCCCAGCCTCCCTTGCAGCTAGGTGGGTCCACGCATGTAGTCCTCACCAATGGAATGTAAGCTGGAGTGACTTGTGCCGAAGCTGGGACTGGGTGAAGCTCCTCCATGTTCTCTTCCCTTTCCCATGAGCTGGAAGAACATTGACATGGCATGAGTTAGCTTCAGCCAGACCCAAGGGGAGGTGGTGGTAAGAAGTGGAAAGAAACCTGAGTCCCTGAGTGACTGCATGGATCAGAGCCACCCAGAAAAATAAATTTATGTTTTTAAAGATTTTTTTTTATTTATTTGTCTTTAGAGGGGAAGGGAAGGCAAGAGGGAGAGAAATATCAATGTGTGGTTGCCTCTCATGTGTCCCCTGCTGGGAACTGGCCTGCAACCCAGGCATGTGCCCTGACTGGGAATCGAACCGCGGTCGTTTGGTTTGCAGGCCCGCACTCAATCCACTGAGCTACACCAGCCAGGGCTAAATTTATGTTTTTATAGTTATTGTAGCTTGAGATCTTTTGTTACAGCAGCTGCACTTGTACAGTCACTGGCTCATAATTTGATTCTAGCTAAGTGAAGGCCTCAATTTCCCACCAAGAGATGGTTCTGTGCCAAAACACACACACATTTAAGCTGTCCCAATGCTTTAACGTTTTATTTTCAAGTATAAAGGCTTAGTTGGAGAAGGGGGCCAGGGTCACAGGCAGTGGGCAAGGGTCTGGAAGCCCAGGTGGAGGAGGATGTGTGGGCCAGCAGGCTCCCAGATGCCACAGCCAGTCTCATTTGCCCTGTCTGTGCCTGGGACCTTCTGCTGGATGCCAAGAGGCCGAGGTAGCTGTGAGAGGAATGAGGCGTGGGGTGGAGGGCACAGGCTCACATCACCGCACAACACTGGCACGTCTTTTGCTTAGGGCCACTTGCCTCTTCA